>SJYA01001604.1:401196-535664 GCA_006410615.1 Neotragus moschatus
GGGATTCTCTAGGCAAGAACACTGGACTAGGTTGCCATTTCCTTCTCCAATGCATGAAAGTGAAAAGTGAAATTGAAGTCGCTCAGTCGTGTCCGACTCTTCGCGACCCCATGGACTGCAGCCTACCAGGCTCCTCCATCCATGGGATTTTCCAGGGAAGAGTACTGGAGTGGGGTGCCATTGCCTTCTCCATAGTTCACTCTATCTAGTGTTAATTACTAATGCATAATAATAAGTGATGAAGCCCAAGCCAGGCCTTCTCATTCTACATCCTGTACATTTTCAGTACATTCAGCTGCCTCTCTCTCTGTAAGCTGACCTTAACAAGTTTACAAGGCAGAAAATCCATCCAAGTTATTAATGTCAGTGCCACTTCTTACCACTGTTAATCAAATGATTAGACAAAAGGATCAGCAACAAAGATTCCCTAAATTAGATTGTCCCAATGATAATGAGTTTCTCCACCACTGAATGTTCTCTTGTGTTATATTAGTAGAGTATAATGTTTTAGATTTGCCTTAACTGCCTCCATTTGGTCTTAGTGAATAGTTACTAAACAAGCCAAATCTTCCCTATCAGTGCTTCATAAGCACCTTCTGTACACTTTCTTTTTCTCTTCTACACCCCAATCCCAAGACTTAATCTTTGCTAAGGACTCAGTACTGTACCCAGTGTCTATTCATACGGGATAGTGTGGCGTTGCCTTGCTGGTCCCCTGCAAACGTGGTCCTTTTCGAGGGACTTGGTAGCAATTCCAAGGTCATCTGGCATTAATTCTTCCTTGTTCTCAACAGAGCCACTCACTACTAAAAAGAGACATTTATTCACCTCTGGCCCCTATACCCACGGAAGCAGAGTTGCTGCCACACACAAGTAACTGAGACCGTTGGCAAGTGATTTACATTTTTTATAGTTAATACTGCCTTATTCATAGTTGATATGGTCTTAAATGAGATATGTGTATCTAAGACCTAGTTTGGTAGCCGGAGCATTTGTAGGCACTTATGAAATTATGGTTATCAGTAACCAAAGGTAAAACCTTCATCATGATCTAACAAAACCTTACTTGCTTTCCGGCAAACAAGTATCTTAGGTGTGGCAGCTCATTGTCATGGTTTTCTTCTTTTTTGGCTTTTATCGTTGTGCTATACGGAGACTTGTGGGAAGTGAATTTGAAATGCTTTTTGTACATGTCTATTACAGGCCTTTTTGTCCCATGTCTGTTCTATGGCTATTTAACATTCATCTTCAACATACTGAATTGTCCAAATTATTTTTAAAAACAGTAATGTATGTCTGATGCCCAGAAAGCTTTATTTAAAAGTAACGTGGTTCCTGGATCTGCCTTAATTTATTTTTTCTTTCTTTTTTAAAGTTATTAATTTTTTTTAATTGAAGTATAGTTGATTTACAATGTTGTGTTAGTTTGTGGTGCGCAGTGTAGTAATTCAGTTGTATATATATTCACAAATATGTAGTCTTTTTTCATTTTCTTTTTTGTTACAGGTTGTTGCAACATATTGAAAGTAGTTCCCTGTTCTATACAGTAGGTCCTTGTTGTTTCTTTCTTTATCCTAAAACACATTTGAATTTTTGTATTTCTGTGATCATCTGTTGAAGTAAGAAGGATGCTTTTAGCATCAGCCATACCTTGTCCTTTCATGAACTGTCTGAAGAAGTCATCCCAAGACCCATAGCTTGGAATATCAGGAACATCATTGTGGAAATGGAAAAAAGATACTGCTGTGTCTTTAGGGTTTCGAAATATCACCAATATCTGGAGAGAGAAAATTAAGTTATCTAGGTTTAGGCGTTGGAGTTTGGAAAACGGAAAGCATGAGCATTCTGTCCTACTGTATACTCCCTGATTTTGTTGAGGTAGAAAGAAAGAAAGAAATTGAGGGACAGGAGCTGGTAGATAAGGAAGCCTGGGGGAAAGGGGGAAAGAAAGAAGAAAAAGAAGAATTGATATTGTAACATTGAATTTTTGCTAACAAACTGAGACAGTAAAATGTCATATGTAGACCAAGTAAAAAGGAATGAAGAGCAGGCTCACAAGAACATGGTCTGAAAAGTTAAAGCACCCCAAAAGTAAAAATCACAAAATAATGTTAAGGACAACAAAAATAATATTTAGAGTTTCATGGGAGACGATCAAAGAAGGGCAGGTTGGAGGTGTGCTGGGTGATGTGGAGGAAACCGAACCTCTGAATTTCAGTGTTATGTCTGGCTTCTCTGATGAGGCACAAATTCATTTTTCTGAATGAAAAGTGTGAAACAAATGTTGTAAAGAGCAAACTGAAACCCAAAAAAACCCACTAAATTGCAGACCACTTGGCCACTCCAAGTGGGTTTGGGCCCTCTGGCCAGATTTCCCTTTAAAGAACTGAGAATGTTGTGGAATACACTATTTACTGAGCACTGTTAGTGACCTTGGCGGAATTGGAGGGAGCATACAAGAGGTTTGGAGGACTGGAAACAGGCAGGCAGCATTTCCCTTTCGGAAAGAAGAAAGTGTGCCACTTGTAAAGTATAAAATGACCTCCATTTTGGAGACGTTTTTGGAGTTGACTAAATAGATGACTTGTGGCCACATAAAAGAGCAAGTAGTAACCACCAGGGGGCAACACGGGTTCTCTAAGAAAAAGTCATTTCTAACGGCAGTTTTTTCTTGGACATAGTTCTTAAATGAGTAGATTTGTTGCTAATGACTTCCTCTGCAAATGGAAGAAGGCATGCCGGCAGCAGAAATATTTAAGCACATAAAACTGATGCAAAGGAGGCTGAAAAAGTAACGTAAAACTGCCCAGAGATTTTTAATAAAACTGTCCTAACTAGACCATCACCAACATTTTAATGAGGATTTCAGGTTAAGATATAGAAGCTCTATCAAATTTGTAGATGGCATGAAAGTGAGAGGGAGTCTGGATTCCAGAACACCTCCTCAATCTAAAGACGTGAACTGACGGTAGTAGGGTACAACCGAATAGAGATGAATGTGCTAGTCTGTGTCTTTGTTGAGATCTAAAACTCTGCCCCCAATCCAAACACAGCAGATTCTTGTCATTTGAGGATCTTATATCTGGGGCTTTGATTACCGCTCAGGAATCTCTCTGGCTCATAGCAATTTATAATTTTGCAAAGACATAAGTTAGCATGGTGAAGGCCAGCAGGCTGGAGTGTATGGATAAAATCTCAGCATCAACTTCTTACCTTAACTGTCGTTCATCTTTTGCCCTGCTTTCTTGTGAAAGTAAAGCTTTGTACAAAAGGCTGCTTGCTCCAAATCCAAATGCTTTATACATTACTTTAGCTTTGTGTCTTATGGAATAATTAAGGGGGAAAAAAGAATCACTGAGGTTGGTGTTTCTACTGAATTCATTAAACTGGGAAAATTATGGATTAAAGTGGTATTTCCAATTTGGGAGATTCTCAGTATAAAGAAAAACTGTTTTACAGAGCCATCCACACCTGGCAGAGGGGACAGAAGAGTCCCTTGTAATGGGAGATGTGAGTAGTCCAGACACTCACACCGAGTGAGTAGCCGCTCGGTGAAATTCAAATACATAACGGGAGTTAGGAGCTTCCCTGGTGGCTCGGTCGGGAAAGGATCCATCTGCAATACAGAAGACCCGGGTTTGATCCCTGGGTTGGGAAGATCCCCTGGAGAAGGAAACAGCAACCCACTCCAATATTCCTGCCTGGAAAGTCCCATGGACAGTGGAGCCTGGTGGGCCACTTTATGTATATGTTTTATATCCCGGCTGAAAATACGTTTCATTTGAATGCAACTATAGCCAATATATCTGAAGAAAAAACAACAAAAGAAACACCAAACTGCATACTTTATTCATTAAAATTCTGTGATGAGTAGCAAACTCATCCTATACCTCAGAAAGCCAATATCTATGCATGAAGAACTTCATATTGAAATACCAGTAGAGGGAGACTCACCTTGGCTTTGTTCTGGAAGATGGATCCAGGTAACTTGTCATAATGGAGATGAGTTGCCAAAATCCTTGGTGATGGAAACTGTTTCATTCTCTTGAAAATTTAAACAATAAGGTTAAAGCTTATGTGTTGTGTGTTGTGTGTGTGTGTTGCATATGTGTGTGTGTTGCATGTGTGTGTGTTGTGTGTGTGTGTTGTGTGTGTCTGTGTGTGTGTGTTGTGTATGTGTGTCTGTGTGTGTTGTGTGTGTGTTGTGTGTGTGTGTGTTGAGTATGTGTGTTGTGTGTATGTGTTGTGTGTGTGTGTCTGTGTGTGTGTTTTTGTGTGTATGTGGTGTGTGTGTGTGTGTGTNGTGTGTGTTGTGTGTGTGTGTGTTGTGTGTGTCTGTGTGTGTGTGTTGTGTATGTGTGTCTGTGTGTGTTGTGTGTGTGTTTTGTGTGTGTGTGTTGAGTATGTGTGTTGTGTGTATGTGTTGTGTGTGTGTGTCTGTGTGTGTGTTTTTGTGTGTATGTGGTGTGTGTGTGTGTGTGTGGTGAATCACTCCTAGGTTTAGTACCTGAAGAGCAGTCTCAGTCTCTACTATTATTCTGCTTCCACACCCTTCTCTAGATTTTCTTTATTTCTGTTTTCTTGGTGAGGGATGAGGAATGGAGAATCACAAGTAAATACGCAATTGAGAACTTCCTTTCGAACTTCCTTCTTTTGTCCTGCTTTCCATTGCCCACTTTTTTTTTTTTAGAGAAAGTTTACCTTTTCCCACAGCCATCCCCAAATCATTCTTTTCAAGACAGCTCAAAATCTGCAATCCACTCTTTCACTTAATGTGGATCTTTTCTACATTCAAAGTCATTAACAGAAACGTTCAAGTCTTTCAATAGCTCCTCCAAACTCATTTTTTTAACATCTAGATCTTTTTTTCTTAAACCAGCAAAACTCCATGCAGTCAAATATCCTAGTAGAACCTGAAAGTGCAGAGTCCCTTAAATATCTGAGAAATATCTTATGAGAGAAATTCTTGTCAGTATAAGGACTCTATGATTGATTCTTTTTGTGTTTGTAATCTACTTCTACTGATAATTTACAAAACGAAGCTCTGTTTAATCGGATAGAGTGAAGGCTTTTATCTCAAAACCAGACCTTTAGTGTATGTTCTGTGGTGGGCTAATGCTTTCAGTGTTTTTTTCCATGCCGGTCATCATTTCAAGCAATGAAATTCTATTTAGACATTTATAGCCAATAGTTCTGTGAAAAATTAACTAGAGACCCCAACTCAAGCAAGGGAGCAAAAACTGACTTAAAACTTTTTTAAATCAATGCTATGGGCCCAAGTGATGATTCGTAGTCATTGTTCTTGATTCCAGCTTCGGAAGTACTTTTGCAGTCATTCACAATAATCCTCTCAGGTAGATATTGTAACCCCCATTTTAAGGATTAACAAGAGACTTTGAGGTTTTAAGTCCTTTGTGCAAAATCACACAGGTGGTAATTTTCAGATTAAGTGATAGAGTGCCATTCCCACCAAACTGCATGGTCAAAAATCTCTTTTAAGACATGTGAGAAATGGTAAAGTTCTTTAAAAGGGTTAGAAAAATATCCAGCGGGAAAATGGAGGTTAATTGTAACAAAACTAGGTAAATGTGTAATTATATGTTCAAGAAAATGCATGATATAGCCAACTGTAAGCAGTGTAAAGTCGAAATACAGATACATCTTAAGAAAAAAATGTATGTATTTTAGAAAAATTTTCTGTATAAAGTGAATAACCATTAAATGAAGCTTATCCTCTCACTCATTTCCATTTTAAAATAAAAGGCACATTGCACAGAAAATGATCTTTGTATATGAAAAGTGAAAGTGAAAGTCACTCAGTCGTGTCCAACTCTTCCATGGACTACAGTCCATGGAATTCTCCAGGCCAGAATACTCGAGTAGGTAACCTTTCCCTTCTCCAGGGGATCTTCCCAACCCAGGGATCGAACTCACGTCTCCTCCATTGCAGGAGGATTCTTTAACAGCTGAGCCACAAGGGACAGTTAAAATGCAAAAGTGCTTTTAAAAATACTCAAAGAGAAAAATAAACATTTCTGATAAATTATAGACATCAAAAGACCTCAAAACCCAAATCCCTGAACACCTCACTTACAATATATTTTTCTGTTATTTCGGCCCAGTCCATGAAAATAAGTTTCCTTCCAACTGGGATCCAACTTTTAAGTTTGTATTTGGCATCCTGGCAAGTGTCTCCATCTCTTTCCAGAAATTTTCTGAACGCCCTAAGTGACTGTGTTCTGTCTGCCTGTTGGGAGTTTTGTTGGTGAGCACTTCTGGTAAGTTTTGCTGGGAATGTGGTTTCCAGTTGGATACAGTCTTCCCTTCCCACAAGTGTTTCTGGTGTGTCTAAGTGTGGAGGGGGCCTGGATGGTCCTCCTCTCTCCTGTTCTGTCCAAGCACCAAAATCTTGAGACAGATCCTTCCTCCCCCTTTTTCTTGTTCTTCCTGGCAGGGAGATCAACATCCTGTCTCACATCCAGGCCCTAGTTAGTTACATCGATAAGGAGAGTAATAACATGCGATAAGATAATATTAATAACAGATAGGATGACCTGTGACTACCTTCACACAAACACTAATGATTTAATCGTTTATAAGTAATAGTAATAAGGTGATTCTGTAATGAAATGAGATAATCCCTGAAAAGTGCTGGGATTATATGATAAGCATACAATGAATTATTTAGTATTGTACTTTCTGAACTCAAAACTAAAAATCCCCCAATTCTACTTTCTAGAATAATTTGCCCTAAGTTTCAAGGCTCTTTTGTACCAACCTGATATTTTTCTGGGTCCCCACATTCAAGAACTGGGAATTCTGGGTATTCATACTTTTGTTTAGAATCAGCAAACATTAATTCACTAATGATGTGGAGAATCCAGTTAGAACCTATAAGAAAAATCAAAGAATCGAAGCTCATTAAGGAGTCTGGATATAATAAAGGCATGTTACTTAAACATACATATCATAAAAATTAAAATCTACAGTGAGAGAATTCCCAGCAGTCCAGTCATTAGGACTCTGCTTTCACTCCTGTGGGCCCAGGTTTGATCGCTGGCCTGGGAACCAAGACCCTGCAAACCATGTTACAGCCTTAAAAAAAGAAAGAAAGAAAAGCTACAACAAGTCCCTGATGTGCATGACTGGTTCCTCTGCGTTCAGAATAACCTGGGCTGTGGAAAGAAGCAGAGTTTTATGGAAAAGGGCATTTACTTACTTCGGTATAAAAATCAGATTGTCTTGTTTCTTAAATTTCTCCTTTAATAAGAGGCAGTGCTTTTTTTAAAAAAATCTAGAGTATCTTCTTTACAGAACAATGTTATACTATAGAAATGGTTGTTTATTGTGTATCATATATTTTACCTTAAATTAATGAATATTTTCTACAGAAATGTGTGATTTTGGTTTTTATAAAAATACAGCATCAATTAAAAAAGAAAATATGAAATGGAGTTGGCTTTAACAGAGGTGGAATAACAGTTAAAAACAATCAAAAGTAAGACTTTCCTGTGGTCTAGTGGTTGAGACTCCATGCTTCCACTATTGGGGTGCAGGTATGATCCCTGGTCAGGGAACTAAGATCCTACATGCCACCCACTGTGGCCAAAAAGAAAAAAAAAATCAAAAGTAGATCGTATAAAGTATATTGTATTGTATAGAGTAATTTAGTTTCTTAACATCTTATCCTCCACTGATGAAGGACCACTATAAAACTGGCTTGAGAAACAGGAGGATTGGTCTTTGATCCTGAAAAATAACCTAGTACATGGAAGGCATAGATGTTTATGGACAAGCCCATGCTTGTCTTCAGTCAAAAATCAAGATGAACATCTTGGCCACCCTGAGTACTGAGTGGAAAGTGGGCCCTGTTTCTGTTTGCTAGCCCCACCATACAGCTCCCGCTGCCCTCATCATCCGTCCTGTTCTTTTCACACAGATCTCCCCCCTCAGACACTGTGTCACGCATGCTCAGTGGTTTAGTCCTGTCTGACTCTTTGTGACCCCAGGGACTGCAGCCTGCCAGGCTCCTCTGTCCATGGGGTTCTCCAGGCAAGAATACTGGAGTGGGTTGCCAGGCCCTCCTCTGGGGATCTTTCCAACCTAGGGACTGAACCCGAATGTCCTGCATCACAGGCGGACTGTTTACCATTGGGCCACCAGGAAAGCCCTCAGACACTGGGGTTTCTAAATCTACCAGTTCTAGTTACTGATTTTACAGGTTCTGTTCTGATTCACCATAGTTACCCGCCTCTCCAATTTCTGGCTTCATGTAGAGATGAGATGGCCCACCCTCTTCCCACCTTCTCCTTGCACCTTCCCCACCTACTCACTCTGAAAAAGTGCCCTTGTAGAAAAGTTTTGTTAGTTACCACACTTTGGATAAGATGCGAGAACTATGTCATCGCTTCTGGCTTCAAAGGCGTCCAGGGCTTTGAAAGTCTCTGAGGTGCACATGGTGACTGGGTAAGGAATCCCCTGATAGGTGAAAAGCAAGTGAGACAGTACAGTTTCTTTTGATTTTTCCAGAGCTTCATCAATGTAGTCGATAAATTTGGAATTAGCAGTCATTCTGGCTCCCTGCTAAAGAACTTGCTCTGTGGTTGTCCAGGGCAGTGGCAGCTTTTAATGGGGGTTTTCAGGAGGTGGAATAAAGGGCTCCTCCCATTCACATGAGAAAGAAATACTTAATTCTCACCCACCTCCATCCCTGGCTTTTTGCGTACCCATCTCTGACAAAAGACACTCTGCAGGTGCAAAACAGGCTGAGGATCGGGGAATATTATCCAATGAGTGGATTATATTACCATTATAGGCAACCTTCTCAAGGAAAGAGTAGATTTTCTTAATAGACAATAATAGATATTAAATGTCTAACACATAGTTATTTAATTCAATCAGGTATAAAATTTTAACATTAGCAAAACAATTTATGGAGGAAACCTCTCTCCTTGGTTGATAGTTTTACACATACATGTCCATGGTGTGAAGTGAAGTGAAGGTGAAAGTTGCTCAGTCGTGTCTGACTCTCCAAGGAATTCTCCAGGCCAGAATACTGGCGTGAGTAGCCTTTCCCTTCTCCAGGGGATCTTCCCAATCCAGGGATCGAACCCAGGTCTCCCACATTGCAGGCGGATTCTTTACCAGCTGAACCACAAGGGAAGCCCCAAAATACTGGAATGGGTAGCCTATCCCTTCTCCAGTGGATCTTCCTGACCCAGGAATCCAACCAGGGTCTTCTGCATTGCAACTGGAGTCTGTACCAACTGAGCTATCAGGGAGGCCCCCATGGAGTGATGCAGGGTGTAAAATTTTTCCCTTTTTCCCATCTAGGTTCTTTGCCTGGTCTAATAATTAAATTGATGTAAGACCGATCAACAGGAGAAAAAAACGAACAGAATTACGTACTTAATGGGTGTTCCATTATAATACGCAGATTCAAAAGGCCATCAGGTAACTGAAGTTTAAATAACATCCTGTTTATTAACAGGGGTTTAGGATAGGGGTACAGAGAAGGCAATGGCATCCCACTCCAGTACTCTTGCCTGGAAAATCCCATGGACGGAGGAGCCTGGTAGGCTGCAGTCCATGGGGTCGCGAAGAGTCGGACACGACTGAGCGACTTCACTTTCACTTTTCACTTTCATGAATTGGAGAAGCAAACGGCAACCCACTCCAGTGTTCTTGCCTAGAGAGTCCCAGGGACGGGGGAGCCTGGTGGGCTGCCGTCTGTGGGGTCGCACAGAGTCAGACACGATTTGAGCGACTTAGCAGCAGCAGCAGCAGCAGCAGAAAAGGGGTAGGGGTTTGAGGATACAAAGGGGAGGAAAGCCACTCACAGGAAGGCAGAAAAGATGTTTGGAAACTAGGGTTGCCCTTTTCTGCAGTTGAGTTTTTTGGATAAAAATATATCCCTGGCAACAGGTATCTTCCTGGTACAGCCCTTCTTTCCAATGTAAGTTTAGGTAATTAAAGGGGGAGGTAAAGAGCTTTTCCTTAATTGGCTGGGTTTTTAAATTGCCTTTAGTTCAAAATTATCCTCATGCCAATGTGGCATATTGTAAGATGGCAAAACCTGGTCTCCTTCAGTGACAAGGAAGTGATGGAAGTGCCCAGTAATTTAGTGGGGTGGAAAGAGGCACCCAACTCGAATCTATCATTTCCCGCCTCAGTAGACTTAGAAGACTACAGACCTGAGTTTGAATCTCAGCTCTACCACTTACTTGTGTTTGTTTATTTTGTTTTATTGAAGTACTGTTGATTTACAGTGTTGTATTAGTTTCAAGTATATAGTAAAGTGATTCAGTTCTTTTTTCAGATTCTTGTCCATCAAGAGTTATTACAAGATACTGAATATAGTTCTCTGTGCTATAGAGGGCGCTTGTTTATTTTGTGTATAGTGGTGTGTATATATTAATCCCAAACTCTTAATTTATCCCTCTCTCCTCCCCCTTGCCCTTTGGTAACCATAAATTTTTAAAAATTATATATTTATTTAGCTGTGCTGGTCTTAGCTGTGGTGTGTGAGATCTAGTTTCCTGATCAGGGATCCAACCGGCTCCCCCTGGATTGGGAGTGCCCAAGTCGTAGCCACTGGACCACCAGGGAAGTCCCCCTAAGTTTGTTTTTCTATATCTGTGAATTTCTTTCTGTTTTGTAAATAAGTTCATTCATTTACAAATAAGGTATAAATAAGTATCATTTTCTTAGATTCCACATACAAGTGATACCATATGATATTTGTCTTTGATTTGCTTCACTTCATATGATAATCCCTGGGACAGCAATATCTCATTCTTGGTCAAACAAGAGACGGCAAGAGTGAATGTTGACATTNGGGGGCCTTGTTGGTTGCTTGGCTCTTGACACTGGAAACCTGGAAAAACTGCTTTTGTTCATTGAACTCAGGGTCGGAGCTGAGAAGCCTTGTTTAGAGTGGAAGGAAAGACCTTGCTGTTTGAAATGTTGCCTGGAGATGCTGAGCAGCGTCCATTGCCAGTTATGGTGCACGCTGAGGGTTTTTTGGAGGCAACATGCTTATTCGTCTTAAGCTTGTGCATCCTGAGTCAGCGTCTCAGCCCAGCGTGAAGTTAACTGACACACAGCCCTGCTTTTTTCCCAGCCCACCTGAGGACTGCTTTATTATTTATTTTTGGCTTATTTATTTTCTGCTTGCCAGATCTGTTACAGGGATTAAACCCCTGCCACAGCAGTGCAAGTTCGGAATCCTAACCACTAGACCACCAGGGAACTCTCAGGACTGATTTATTTTAAATATCACCTGAATTCCATTATCCAAAAGCCTTGTCTAATCTTATTCCATCTCCACCAGTCGTGGAATGGTATGCCTTTGGTGTTCATTAAATTGGTTTTATCAGTTGTTACAAACACGTTTTCTGAAGCTGAGGGACTTGGAATGTGAAATGTATATATATATATATATATATATATATATTTTTAAGAAAGGTAAATGCTTTACAGTGTTATTTAAACTTTACTTTTTTCCTTGTCTTTTAAAAATTTATTTATGGACTTTACTTTTTTGAACTTTTATCCTTGCTTTCCTAACAAAACAGAATTCTACTTGAATTCCTTACTCTCTGGATCTGCCTGCAAGGCCGGCTTTGTGGGCTTTTTTTTTTTTTTAGCACTTGAACATTAAAAAATAACCCCAAGATAGCTCCTGTGCTGGTTATGGCAGTCAATGTACAGCTTGTGCTTAGTCATGTCCAACTCTTTGCTATTGCATGGGCTGCAGGGTACCCCCCTGCCCCAGGCTCCTGTCCATGGGGATTTTCCAGGCAAGAATACTGGAGTGGGTTGCCATGCCCTCTCTCTTCCAGGGGATCTTCCCAACCCAGGGATCAAACCCAGGTCTCCCACAGTGGAGGCAGATTCTTTACAGTCTGAGCCACCAGGGAAGCCCAAGAATACTAGAGTGGGTAGTCTAGTCCATCTCCAGTTGATCTTCCCAACCCAGGAATCAAACTGGGATCTCCCACATTGCAGGTGGATTTTTTACCAGCTGAGCTACCAGGGAAGCCTATAATGTACAGCCCATAATGTAATGTCTGCTGCTGCTGCTGCTGCTAAGTCGCTTCAGTCATGTCCGACTGTGCAACTCCATAGACAGCAGCCCACCAGGCTCCCCCATCCTTGGGATTCTCTAGGCAAGAATACTGGAGTAGGTTGCCATTTTCTTCTCCAATGCATGAAAGCGAAAAGTCAAAGTTAAGTTGCTCAGTCGTGTTTGACTCTTAGCAACCCCATGGACTGCAGCCTACCAGGCTCCTCCGTCCATGGGATTTTCTGGGCAAGAGTACTGGAGTGGGGTGCCATTGCCTTCTCCAAATGTAATGTCTAGCAGTACACAAAGGAAAATCTTCCTTCCTACTCCCTCACTGCCTCTTAGTTATGTGTAAGTTTTAAACTTTTCTGCTTCATTTCACTTAGGTATGAATAATAAAGTTTTAATCTTTTAGGCCTCAGGGTGATCACATTATCAAAATGAGAGAAGGGATCTTGGGGGTGGGTTGGGAGGGACACCTGGTAAGGATATTAGTAGGATAATCCTACCAAGTATTAAATTACCTCCACTCAGACTGTTGAAAAGAAGCTAAAACTGAGTGGAATGAGAGGAGAGCTGGGTAGAGTATTACAGNGGGTGGGTTGGGAGGGACACCTGGTAAGGATATTAGTAGGATAATCCTACCAAGTATTAAATTACCTCCACTCAGACTGTTGAAAAGAAGCTAAAACTGAGTGGAATGAGAGGAGAGCTGGGTAGAGTATTACAGGTTGTGCCATTTCATGCAGAGAATGGAACAGTGTGACAAAGCATACACAGGACAGTGCTGAAATCCTGAGTTTAAAAACCACTGGTTCTCCTGGCCTTCTTGACCTTGAGGCAGAGTAAAAACTTTGGTCTATATTTCATTTATTCAGTAAGAGTCAGATATGCTATTTTCTTGTTATATAGATCTTTCCTTGTTAGCTTTTACCTTCGTGAAAGAGAATCAAGTTTCAAGCACTTTCTTCTGATGGGCCTTAATCAAGAGTTGAAGTCTAGTCTTGCCACTTAGTGGGTGATCACGGTCAGTGTTTCCCCTCATATGGTCCAGGAGCCTCTTGTAGAGCCTCTTGTATAAAAGTCACTTGGAGTTGTCTGTAAAAGGGCAGATTACGAGGTGCCAACTCTAGACTTGCTGAATCAGGTTTGGGGATTGGGGAATTGCCCGTTGAGGCCCAAGAATATGCTTTTTTTTGGCTTTGCTTTGTGGCACGTGGTATCTTAGTTCCCCAACCAATTATTGAGCCTGCTCCCCCGCACTGGAAGCATGGAGTCTTAACCACTGGACTGTCAGGGAAGTCAACAAAGAATGTGCATTTTTAAGGCTTTTGGGTGATGTGACTAGTTTGAAAAAACTTAGAATAGCAACTCCTCAGGAGCAAGAACCAGTTTATTGCTCATCTTTATATAAAATGATATCAACTATGGCACATTCTTCAATATATTACATAAATGAAAATTTCCAGCTATAAAACATGTACTGATATAACCACTTACAGAATAATCTTCCTTTTGTAGGCTACTTCAGGAACTCCACATACCATACTCATTAGAACATCTTAATTCCTAGTTCAGCTAAAATGATTTACCCCATCTCCCACCATTCTGTATTCTTAGGCAGTGTGAAAATCTGAGTTCCATAAATGGTTAGCTTTCACAATGCCTTCGATTGTGTCTCCTCTGCCTTCTCTAATCATGCCTCTGGTTCACTGTGCACCTTAGGCATGGAGATTGAAAACTAGGAAAATGAGACATGTCTAATACAACTTGGATACACTAACTTTGGGGTTTTATTCCTATGTACTCTCTCAAACTATTGAAATGTATTGAAGTTCAGTGTTACTAAGTTTGAATATGTTTATTCAGGTTTACATTTATTTGTTAAACTTAGGATGTCCCGTTCTATGGATCCACTGGCAAAGAAGATCTTTAAAGGAGTGTTAGTAGCTGAACTTATGGGCATTTTTGGAGCATATTTTTTGTTTCATAAGATGAACACAAGCCAAGGTAATCATAATTCAGAAATTACAGTGTTTTTTTAGGGGGGTGTACAGTTCACTAACACATTTTAAGTTAAATGGCCTTTTTGGAGAAACTGCTTCTTCAGTCAATGTATTAGGCATTTTATGGGCACAAGGGGAAGAAGCTAGGTGTTAATTATTGGTATTACAGAATGACTGACTTCTCCCCCACCACCAACAGTTAAATGTTTGTAGCCTAAGGAAAATGTTTCATACTTCCATGGATTTTCCTAATGGGAAGCATAGAGTAGGTGTCCTTGGTCTGGCTTAGTTTGGGAGTATTTATAGATGGAAAAAAATCCAGCCTGTCCATTTACACCTCATTGTTTAACAGAGAAAACAAGTAGCATAGCTGAATTGTCAAGTAACCAGTTGCTCAGGTTAGAGAGTTCTCAGTATTAGGCACTAACAGCCTTTCTCATGCTACTGGCCATCACTGAAAGTGCTTTGACGTTTTGTGGGGGAACTTTCTTATTAGAGCCCTTAACTTTTAAAAATCAGGAAATGTTACTTTCCCTTTCTCTAAAGCAGAGAATAGTCTTCCTCGGGTGGTGGCCATCTTTGAAACTTGTCATTGATCTTAAAGGATGTAAGGGTTTAAAAGAGAATAGACAAATGGTATTTAAAAGCAAACTAAGGTTTAAGGTCATCTTCAAAAACTGAGTGTAGTACAGTCTTATTTCTAATTCTCTAGCAAGGTAAAATGGCATTCATAAAATAGTTCATAAAATGACACAAGGGAATTTCACATTAACACTGAAAATCTGCTTTTAAAATACCATTTTGAAATAAATTACCTCATATATATAGGTCAAATCTTAAAAACTCCAAAATAACTATGGAAGACTACCTATAAGTGCAGTTTTGACCCTATTTTAAAAAGATACAGTTTCTCTAATTTATAGGATTCCTATCTTATAGACCCTAAAAAGGCTAGCACTAAATTATGGCTCCACATGTTAATACAGTAAATTTCTAATCATGCCTAATTTTAAGATTTTTTTTTTCCATTAGATTTCAGGCATACAATGAGCAAAAAATTCCCCTTCATCTTAGAAGGTATGTTTTTCCTTAAGTAAAATTTGTGTGTACAAAGCAAATTCTTCAGGTAAGCTTTATAAATTATTTGACCAATTAAGGGTTAAATCACTTTTTAATTTTTTGATGTCAGTTTCCAGAAATACTGTTCATCTCTACTTTCACTCCTTTTGAAAAACACAGTGGAGAAAATTCTCATTGCAGTTACCCAATGAGTTAATCCCAGTGATGGGCTGGATTCGTCTTCCAATGGGTCAAGAATGTAGACTTTGGAATGAGACTTATCTGAGGGTGATGGGAATCAAATCACTGCTTAAAACACAAAACTCATGTCTGGTTTGCTACTTACTTGGAACTTTTTCTTTCTCCATCAAGTAGAGATAATAATGCCCATCTCATGAATTATTATAAGGATTAAAAAAGATAACATTATGTAATTACTTCACATAGTATCTGGTATAAAGTAATGCTTAGTTAATAGTGTTCATTACAAGGATTAGTAGAGATCAGAGATGCTAGAGCTTACACACAACATATGTATCCTGTCGTCTTTTTCATTTTACTGTGCAGAAATAAGGGGGAACAGCTGGGGTTTTTTCTCAGTAAAGTTTAATTTTAACACTTTTACATGATTTTATAAATGACAGCTATTTTTATTTATAGTTTATTACAAATCCATTGAACACTCTGGAATGTATGGAATCAGAGAGCAAGATCAAGAAAAATGGCTGAGCAATAAAAATTAGTAAGTGGAACTTTACTTTGTAATTTATTTAGAAAACCCTCATTTTCTTTGCTTTTTGTTTTTTTGCGTGGTTTTTGGCCTCTTTCTGAAGTGTTTCTTCCTCTTGATGATGCTTTTCACATCTCTGTTGTGTAACCAGTCATCACGCTCAGCCTCCCATCTAAGCTGTTTGAGACCTTTGAGGGGGGAGAAGAAAGATGAGCACATGGTAGGTTCTTGGGGGCTCCAGAGAACACCCTGCGTGACAGGAGCCTCCGGTCTGCCGTGGCCTGTAGTCCCTTCCCATCTGCTCCACAAAGCCCTGCTTGTTTGCTGCTTTCCTTCTGTGTTTATCATCAAAGACTTACTTACAAATAAACAACTAGGACAGGAAAGGAACAAATGCTCTAAAGATTTTCTTTTCCCTGAACTTACTGGTGAAAGAAGAGCAGCCAGTTAACTATCAATATCAGAAATCATTAAAAGATGTATAAGATATTTATAAAGTTACTTAGCAAATTTATACTATATAAAAATAGCCTGCCTCCATTAAAAAAAAAGTTTTTGTAGGCTGTAGTCTTTTTTTCTATAGTGTATTTTTAAGAAGTGAAAAAGTCTTTCCTTCCAGGTTGTAAGGAATCATTTTTCCCTTCTTACTATCAAAAGGTCCTCCAAAAATATTTACATCTTCAGAAATTATAACTTAAGACTATTTTAAAACCTCAATAAAAATTCAAGTTACTTACTTGCATTATCTTTGTTAGCCATGGCATTCATACCAATGTTATCAAACTTGGATCCCATATTTTCATCCAACAGGTGGCCAAACTTAAACAGAGTGGGGGNAGTTTATTCTTTTTAAAAAAGATTTGTTTATTCTTAGACTAGCCAACATTAGCAAATGTAGGGTGAATTTCCCCCCCCCATCAATTCATCTGTTTGCTTCTTCTTTCCTTTTTAAATCCCTTTGTTTCTTTAATCTGTATCCAAAACTATTATCCACTGAGATTTGATGTCTTTTCAGGCTAATATCTGCTGAAATGGCACTTTATTAAAAATAAGGTCAATGAGAGCATCTTTTAATACAACAGGCTCAGTAGGATTTAAAGCACATATCTTTTCGGAGAGATTCTGAGGAAAACTGCCTTATGGGCATATGCTACTATTAAAAATGTGACCTCCTATCATTCAATGAAAGACAAAATTTGAATGGAAACACATTATGATGTAAATATGCATCAGGTAAATCTAAGAGAACTGTGATGTCAGCAGTATTTAAACTTTGTAGGGATCAACGTCTCTGAGGGACTACTACCCACTCAGAGTTGTTGTTAATATTTACTGTCAAAAAGTTTTGTATTATTTTAACAAAATATTGTCAAGCATTTTAAACTTTGCAGATCCATTTTTATTCATTAGCATTTATAGCTGACCCTTGAAAAATGTGTAGGTTAGGGGCACCAACCTCTGTGCAGCCAAAACCAGGAATATACCTTAATAGTCAGCCTTCCACATCCTCAGATTCAACCGAGAATCATGTAGCACTGTGGTATATGTTTATTGCGGAAAAAAAATCCCTATACCAACGGACCCATTCACTTTAAACTCATGTTATTTAAGGGCCAAATGTACCATAGTACTAGTAAGCAGAAATAAAGAGGCACTATAATCAAAGTTTTTGTTTTTTTAAAGGTGGGTATGTGTGAATTTATCCACAAATTAAGGAATAAAATATCTGTATTTATTATAGTGCTTTCTACAGTTTTATCAAAAAAATATTATCACCTGATATATATATACACACATAGTGCTTTTTTCCTTTTATTAGTACTGTAGAAGTATTACACTAAAAGGCATAATCTGTTAGGATATACTTTAAAAAATATTAGAGAACAAATTAGCAGAAATAAAAACTCTCATTTTACATATTTTTGAGATCAGAATCACTTTGTCATGGCAGCTCTCATTAAAAAAGAAAATGATGTTAATAAAGAGCACGGGTTTTTAAATAGATGGATCAGATGGGAAGNATAATCTGTTAGGATATACTTTAAAAAATATTAGAGAACAAATTAGCAGAAATAAAAACTCTCATTTTACATATTTTTGAGATCAGAATCACTTTGTCATGGCAGCTCTCATTAAAAAAGAAAATGATGTTAATAAAGAGCACGGGTTTTTAAATAGATGGATCAGATGGGAAGGTAAGAGCTGATAAAAGGAAAAATGCAACAGGTGTCTATGAAAATCCTGGGCTTACATTACTATTGAAGGTTTAAACATTCATGAAAAGATGATCCAGAGGTATTTAAATGAGAGGAATGAATTCACAAAAGGAAATAATTATGTGAAAACCAATAATATTTATATATTAAAAATTCATAAAACTTATTACCCAATAGAACAGTTAATTTCCCAAAATGACAATGAACAATAGCTTTCATATGCAGTGCTTAGGTTTGAAAGAGACTAAATACATTTTCTTACCTTGAAATGACCCAGCAAAGTCAAAATCATTTGCACCCTTTCTCTTGTTTTTCTTATTACTGACTTTGCGTCTGACTTCATCATCAAGTTCTGTTTCTAAACAAAAACCCTGTTGTTATTAAGCAATTTAAAAAAACTGCTGCAGAAGGACTATGATGAATATGGATTAACTGTAACATTATTGCAAATGATCAATCCAGTATTTTTAAAAGGCTATAGTATAACATGACAGGTCAAGAGGAACAGTATAGACAGCCTGGATATTGATTAAATAAAGTCCAAAACAGAACTCAGCTGCTTAAAAACCCAAAAACTCCAGTGTCAAGTGAGATGGAAAGAAGATCTTTAAATTTCTGGCTGATTTGAGTATAAATGTGAATACAATATTAAAAAAACCTTTAAGAGAAAAACTAGCCTCTACTGAAGCAGAAAGTTTGTTTAAAGGTTTACCTGAAATGCCCTCATTTTCATCATCTAACACATCCATGAATGTTCCCCCATCTTCCCCAATTTCAGTGAATTCTTCATTCATACTTCCTAAGGAAACTTCATCATCATCCAAATTATCAAGGTCGTCATCTTCTGAATCTTCATCTTCTGAGTCATCCTTAGCTCCTTTTGCTTTCTTCTTCATGTTGCTGAAGAAAAATAACAATTTGTAAAGTAAACAAGGACTCTGTTTTCTAAAGTAAACTTTCTGTTTTCTTTCTGGTGCCAGCAGGGTGTTAGGCTATTAACAGAATTCGGAGAGTTACAGACAGCTCAGAGCCTTTATTTAACATACTAACAAGCATTATAAAAGTCCAAAAATGAAAAGTACTGTATTTATTTCCCAAAATTCAATACCTCTCTCCTATATAACACATAGTCCTATGCTCCACTGTTCTGAAAGATTTGAGAAATGCTGGGAAAAAAGGTTTAAAAAAAAAATTTAAGAAAAGCGTATTACCTAGCGAAATCAAGGTCATTCTTCCCAGAGGTGAAACAATTATCATCTTCAAATGTGTCTGCCAGAGAGCAATATACAAATTGTGAGAAATAGCAAAAAATAACAAACTTGACACATCTTACACCAAAATCAACACATACGACTGTTGCTTGTGGTAAGTAAACACCAAAATGATATACATCTGACACTGCTGCTATTTTATTAACCTACACAAATCCATGTACTATGCTGGCCTTAATTAAATCCCTAAACTAAATGGGTTCTGGTTAATTTTAGCTTCTTTCTACCATTCTTTTATGCAATGAGGGAAAATGTCAAATAAAGGAGTATTTAGCCTCCTTTTTACTCCATTAGAACTGTCTTAGTGCTTATTTTTAGTGGGTGTGATGTAATATGCAACAAGTGAGCTCAATGTAAACTTTAATAATTTCCCAATTTTTGCTTCCGTCTAAATTTCAATAAAAATTTTCAAGCTCTGTGGATTATAAAGGTAAACAAATTACCAATCATCTTTTCAAATTCCTCATCGTCCACATCTTCTATACTTTCCTCATCTTCATTCCGTTTTTGTTTCACTTTAACAGTAGTAACTTTTTTATAATACCTAAAATAAAATGCATGTTATACATTGATATTTGATGATTTTATCAAAGGGCCTGTTCTACGATCATCAAAAAACTTACAGTCAATGCCACAAACGAGTGTAAAAGCTTTCAATTGAGTGGGCATATAAATGATTAAAATTTGTATTATAGAAAAAAAGTTTTAAATTCAAAACAGTTGGAAACTTTTGAAATGTGAAGGATAATAAATTTCAGTGATTTAGGCTTGGTTCTTCATAAAAAGACTGTAAGTCACCTTAATTAAATGGCACAGTAAAAGGTTGTTTTAGTAACAACACTAAATGGTACAAGTATTCTAATGTTAGAAACTGGCTCTAAAATGACCTCTAATCTCAATATTTTATCAGTTCAACCTATTCTTCTATCAGGTACAATGAAACTTAGCATTCTGCCGATGGGATCATACCCTCAAAATTCTTTACACCAAATGTTTTTAAAAAGCAAATAAAATCAAACCAAATTAACCCATCACCCAGATGAGATAACAGTTCCTTTACTATTATTATAAGGCATTAGTAGTAATACTCTTAATAGTAGGTTTAGGACTTATCTCCATAGTGCAAAAAGTCACAAGTCATTTCATTCATGTATGACTCTTTGCGAGCCTACGGACTGTAGCCCTCCAGGCTCCTCTGGCCATGGGATTCTCTAGGCAAGCATACTGGAGTGGGCTGCCATGCCCTCCTCCAGGGGCTCTTCCCATCCCACGGTTAGAACCTGTGTCTCTTAGTCTCTGGCATTGGCAGGCGGGTTCTCTACCACTAGCACCACCTGGGAAGCCCTATCTCCAGAGTAGTGCAATGAATTTTGCTAATTCTACTTAGAGCCATGTTTTAGACAAATAAGTATGAGTCATTTATCATTATATTAGATTGATACAGATATAAGCCTCTAAGAAAACTATTATACTAAAAAGAAACTGAAGATTAAATTTCAGAAGATTCTTAAAATGTGTGCGAAATTGTTAAAAAAAACAAAACCCTTAAATTTACTTGTTTTAGTTTTATTTAGATATATTTTAGCAAACTGAACATTTCTAAACTCCCCTAACAAAAACGGACTGACATATCCTTCAATTTGTCCAAGACAGGCCTACGTTAACAAACCATTTTTGGAATCTAAAAATTTTTAATTTAACAGCTTTTCAAATGAACCAGTATATTACATATATTACCTGTAGAAAAACACTTCATCTACTGGTATTTGGCTTTCTTCTTTTGCAAGGAACTCCTTACTGTTAACTAGGAAGACAAGTTAAAAAATTTAAGTAATTCTTTTTATATTCCTCACGCTTTTAAGACTAAGTACAGAATACCTATAAATCTAAAGTCTCAAAATGTAAGGAAGTTGGAAAGAAGGCATCTTATAATGTGAAGGACAGTCTGGAAAAGTCTGTGTGGAGGAAACCCAACATCTGAAATTTAATTGGCTACAATCATTTGTAGCCAACAGTGGATCACAGTGAAAAAGCAGAGTTCTCTTGTGCTCCAATCCAGGATCCAACTTCAAGAGAAAAAAAATTAATAATCACTTTTACTGTTTCATCAGCATAAAAATTTTCAGAATCATCTCGATTAAAAAGGGTATTTGGCTTCTCTAATTCCAACTCTAACTTTGGGTAAGTCTTTTTATGTCTCTGGACCTCTGTGAGATAAGTCAATTAAAATTAAATGATTTATAAGTTATAACTGAATCTTAGACTCTGAACAAAAAGGAACTGGGATCTAGTATGTAAATAAACATCTGGTGTGAATACAAAGAGAATTAGATTCACAGGATGAGTACTAAATACCCATAGAAATAAGTTTAAAATAACGGTCAGTGACAAAAGTCTGTTGTAGCTATTCCGCCAAGCCTGTATTAGAGAGCTTAAGATGGTCTGAACTATAAAAGGTAATTATATATGGGGGGTGGGGTTGATGTCAGTGACAGAGCTATAGCTTTACCTATGGATGATACAAGAATAGCAAAATGTTAATTGTTAAAAGATGAGTGATGGTTACAGAGGTCAGGTGGGGTGTGTGTGGGGGGGAGGGTCCATCATACCACTTGTGTGTATCCTTTGGATAAGTTTGAAATGTTTTGTAATTAAAAAGGCCTAGTCACAGTAAACTTGAAAATGTATACATTCTTGAACACAAAGATGGATAATATCTCTTGTGCTTAGGTTTTATCCTGATAAGCAGAGCAAAGAATAACACAACCTGTGTGCTACTAACCTGCACTATTGTCAGTTTCAACTGTCCAGGCTTTATACTTACCAGCAAGACTACGAATATCCTTCATAAAATGTTTTCTTTTTGGCTGCATCACAACACTGTCTGTGTTTTCTGAAATGTAAAATCAAGACAGTGTAATGTAAAACCTAGTTATATATGCTCATGTTGTTTATTAAATATCAACAGTGAAAACTGAAAAGTTCATCAAATAGAAGTTTACCTTTGCCTTTATGTGGCTTTGGATTTCGATACACAAATCGATCCAAGAACCTCATTAGTGTGAAATCCTGCAGTGGATCCCCTGAATACTCAATATAATTTCCCTGAAAGATGAGGGGAGGGAATTAAGAATTTAACTGGAAATACATATATATACATACACACTCACACACACACACATAGAGAAGCAACAAGAAAAACACAAGCATCTACTACATTGCTTCAAAGGCACAAATGTGCAGTAAGATACCCTTCAAATACCCCTGTCAGGCACATTACTCTTTCCTTGAAGAAATGAAGCACACACTCATACATACTCTATAATGCACTGCTGATTTTCTGAACAGGCGAATAGTATTAATACTGTAGGTCACCTAACCATTAACCAGGAATCAAATGCTGAGAGACAAACATGGCAAAAGGGAAAGGGGAGGGCACCCTTTCTCCAGGAGCAGTAGATAATCAGGATGTAATAAATAACTGCTGTGGTTCTATAATATCCATGTATTTCCCTCAACTCAAGAGTGAGAGGAATTATCTGTTGTTCTTTATCAAACAAGTCATTGCTCCTTTATAATAGCAGAAAAACATACACAATTCTATCAGTGTTTTCTAGAGAAAACACTGACCAGTTATTGACTACTTCAAACAGGATTACTTATTTTCTTTAATTTCTTGTCTTCTGAATATTTGAGACTTACCTGAAGAATAGTCTTTGCAAAAAGGGCCACAGAAGGATGAAAATGCTCAGATAGCTGGAAAGAAACATGTGAGATAAGGTCAACTCCTACCAAAACTGCAAGTTATTTAAGAAAATCCCCCAAATTGAAACTAAAGCCATTATATCAGAAGACCGATTCTCAAAATTCTGGTCTCAGGAACACTTTGTATACTTAAAAATCAAGGACCTCAAGAGCTTCTGTGATTTAAGTGGGATATATCTATTGATACTTACTTTATTAGAAATTACAACAGAAAAAAATCTGAACACTTATAGTTCATTTAAAATTAATAATAAACCTATTACATATTAATATAAATAATATATAGAATGAAAAATAACTTTTTCAAAACAAACATTAGTGGTAAGAGTAGCATTATTTTACAGCTTTGCAAATCCAATGTCTGGTTTAAGAGAAGAGAGCAGATCCTCATATCTATTTCTGTACTCCAGGTTATTTTAGTTGAAGTGTGTTTAGGAAATTTGGCCTCACACAGATACATAGTTGGAAAAAATGGGGAATTAACCAATAGTCTTTCACATAAGTGTGGATTTTTTCCCTTTGATACTATACCAAAGATGAGCTGCAACATGGAGTCTGAAACTCTATCAACTTTTGGTATTTACTACTTAAAATTAACTGGTCTACAGGGAATGAATCTTTATCCATGCTTGACTTTTAACACTGTGCACTGCTGCTGCTGCTGCTGCTAAGTCGCTTCAGTCGTGTCCGACTCTGTGCGACCCCATAGACGGCAGCCCACCAGGCTCCCCCGTCCCTGGGATTCTCCAGGCAAGAACACTGGAGTGGGTTGCCATTTCCTTCTCCAATGCATGAAAGTGAAAAGTGAAAGTGAAGTCGCTCAGTCGTGTCTGACTCTTAGCGACCCCATGGACTGCAGCCTACCAGGCTCCTCCATCCATGGGATTTTCCAGGCAAGAGTACTGGAGTGGGGGTGCCACTGCCTTCTCTGATGGTCATTTATAAAATACTGATTCTGTCAATTATGCAATTCTTCAAAATGTTGGTGACATTTAATTAAACATCACAAAACCCATAATATCACTATGGATTTCATTAGAAAAGATACCAAGAAACTGTTGAGGTTAAGATGGTGGTTATAGGAGTTCTAAAATTTTAACCAAAGCTTGAATTTTATCATTGACCACAGATACTGTCAGCTGTTTCATTTGAAGTAAAAGATTTACTTCATTCATTTTCAAGAAAATATCTCCTAAATACAAAAGCGTGAATGACCAGTCTGTCAGCCAGTCTTTCATGAAAAAAAGTAGCTAGCTGCCTTTCTAACAATTACACAGGCACTTTTCCTTGAGATGTTGAGAAAACTCTCATATTTAGGTATTTTGGGGTTAAAATAATAAAATCAACAATTTTCCTTGGTTCATCATACTTATGTGATACTAGCTTTCCTCCTCCCTTTCAAGTATATGGCAATGAAGAATATAATGGCCATCAGTACAGCTTGGTACTACTGATTTATTTCTGCTAAAGTCACCAGCAGTTTAGCCATCATTTTTTTAATACCACCAGTGCATCATCAACAGTGACAAAGGCAAATAATATCTTGGTATCACTTTCAAAGTAGTTGTGACCTTACAGATTTGCTAACAAGGTGTCAGGGACCCACAGGAGTCTGCCTAGGAAGACACGTGCATCGGCAAAACTCCAGAAAGGTTATTAGAAATGATTTCCTCTTACACATTTACAAAGTAACTTTGCTTGCAAACAGTTCTACTACCACAAATTTTTTCAGAGATACCCAATTGCTGTAATATGGTTGCTAAGTTGTGTCCAACTCTCTGTGATCCCACGGACTGTAGCCCGCCACTCTCCTCTGTCCATGGAATCTTCCCAGCCCAGGGACTGGACCTGCATCTCTTGCACTGGCAGGCGGGTTCACCAAGCCACCAGGGAAGCCCTGAGGTATCCAATGCATAAAGCAAAATGTATCCATTTTACAGAGCCATTATATACAATAGCATATTTACGAAAAGCAAAATTTATTTATAGCCATGAATAATATCCTTATTTTGCATGCACATTATCTAAGATTTTCTACATGTGAATGCAAAACTGTGTAAATTTAATGTTTATTATAGGCAACAGAAATATGGGTTATAAGGCATTACAGCCAGGTGACATACTTCAAATTGCTTATGCTGACTAATTTCTAAATAACTCCTCTATTTATCACTTACAAGAAAAATGGAAAGAAACTATTAAATCCATGGGGGCAAACATATGGCACAGATTAATTAAGAGACAATTTGGAATTACTTTACCTTTTTGAGTTCCCAAAGACTTGTATTTTCAGCTCCACAGTACAAAGGGTTTCTACTGAATGGATCATACGTGTTTAACTGTTTGCCACCTGTGAACAAAAATAGAGTATTTCTCAAATGCTCTAGTCCTAGCCCACGAGGTCACTAACCCACCAGGATTAATGCTGTCACCGACAGCACTCTTTGTCAACTGGGCATCCTACCTGGATCAAAAACTCCAAGCCCACCAGAACTGGTACCTAAGGTAGCATCTGCTTTTGAATAAACCAGGCAGCATGTTTATCCCACTACTAAAAGCTCCCCTTCCCATTTCTTTTAGGTCAATTAGATCCTAAGTGTTAAGATGACAAAGGACCTGAAGGTGAAACAGGTCTGAATTCTTTTGGAACTTTACAATGCAGTGAATATTTGTCATTAAATTATGCCTAGAAGTCAGTCTCACTTGGAACAGGTGTCATACTATCTTCTTCATGTTTTCAGCAACTCTGCATTACAAAATTTACAACAAGGAACCTTTAGAACACAGAAAACTGTCTACTTCACAACATACATACTCGTCATCCTTCTAAAGGATTATTCCCAGGTTAGCCCTCTGATGGATTCTTTAAAAAACAACTTTCCTGGTGGCTACCATACTTTTCTTGTACACTTTACAGGCTAACTAAGGTTCAGACAGGTGAACTACTCTGACCAAGAGCTCCACAAGTTTGAAGAAATGGGTCTGGCAACTTTTTTATGTATTTTAACTGAAGGGTAATTACTTTACAACCCAGAGCACTGGCTTTAAGTGCCCTGTTTCATGCATCATACTTGCACTGGTCATCTATTTTACATATGATAATATACATGTTTCAATGCTATTTTCTCAAATCATCCCACCCTTGCCTTCTCCCACATAGTCCAAAAGTCTGTTCTTTACATCTGTGTCTCTTTTGCTGCTTTGCATATAGGGTCATTGTCAGCATCTTTCTAAATTCCATATATATACGTTAATACACTGAATTAGTGTTTCTCTACCTGACTTCTGTCACTCTGTATAATGGGCTCCAGTTTCATCCACCTCATTAGAACTGACTCAAATGTGTTCTTTTTCATAGCTGAGCAATACTCCATTGTTAGTACTTCCTTATCCATTCATTTGCCGATGGACGTCTAGGTTGCTTCCATGTCCTAGCTACTGTAAACAGCTGGTACCTTTCTTGATCCTCAAGGCTAGTGTTTTTCTTTTAGCCCTAAAAGAAGAGGCTGCATATCTATAATTTCTTTTGGCTCTAGTATTCTATTAATAGATTCAATTCAATTGATGTGTGTATGGAACTCCTAAGTTTCTATCTGAGTTGGCCAAAGGTTCCTTCCACCTCTTCTACAACATTTCATGGAAAAACTCAAAGGAATTTTTCAGCCAACCCAATATACCAAAGAGTTTTCCATTCTCAAACATTTCTTTAAGGAACTACAGAGGTAAATATGATGCTCCAACAAAATAACCACAAGTTTTATACTTCATGTGTGTGTCAGTCGCTCAGTCATATCCAATTCTTTGTGACCCCACGGACTGTAGCCTGCCAGGCTCCTTTGTCCATGGGATTCTCCAGGCAAGAATACTGGAGTGGGTTGCCATTTCTTTCTCCAATTATACTTTATAATATGTAACAAATACTTTTGCTTATAAGTCAAACTTTTGTATACACGTTTTTTTCATATATGTTCTATGTAGGAAGCCTTTACATGTACAGATAAAGATCAAGAAACTAAACTTGTTCAAAGGTATAAACTGACTACATTTACAGCTGAAGACAGAGATCTATTGTGCATTTAACATGACCACAGTTTTCTCACTTACTTATTATCTGTGGTTTAGATGCTAAGTTGTGTCCGACTCCTGCAACCCTATGGACTGTAGTCTGCCAGGCTCCTCTTTCTATGGGATTCTCCAGGCAAGAATACTAGGGTGGGTTGCCATTTCCTTCTCCAGGGGCTCTCCCCAACTCAGAAATCAAACCTGGGTCTCCTGCATTGCAGGCAGATTCATTACTGAGTAAGCTACTTATTATCTGTAGTACTATTCCTAAGTAAATCAATGATTCATTATGTTAAAAATTTTAGTTCTAAGACCTAAATATACCTGGTGATGAGAGCTCCCATCTAAAAGAAAACAATATTGAGAACTTCTAAAGTATATATAATGTTAACTTCTAATGAGATCAAAAGAGAATCCAAAGATTCAAGAGAAAACCTGAAAGGTTTTAGAAACTCACCTTTTAAATTATCAAAGTGCACCCAAGAAGCAGACTCTACCTTTTTGGTTCCCACATGACTTTCAGACTCAGTTTCTTCCATCTCAACTTTTTTCATAGTATCTGTTTCTGTTTCTTTATCTACATCAGTGAATTTTTCCGCTTCTTCATCATCTGCTATGTCAATAAAATTTTCTTCCTCATCAGACTCCTAAAAAAATGGTTTAATGAATCTGGTTTAATCAACTGGAAGTCCATATTCAATTATATGAGGTGGTTTTGAAGAAGACTCACTTATTCCAATTCTGATGAAACATGAAAGTTCCAAAAATGAAATTTAGATGAGAGGAGACCATATTCTTATTGCTAAATGGAATAAAGCTTTGAATCAAGAATCCTTGAGACTTTGAAAGCATTCAGCCCTCAAGTAAATTTTTGACTTGTTATAAGTAACCAATCTATAAGACAGGTGATATTATGTCCATTTCACAACTGAGGAGACAGGTTTAAGAGATCTACTAGTTCTAAACCCTCCATGCTGCTGTTCAGTGGCTAAGTCCTGTCCAACTCTCTGCAACCCCACTGACTGCAGCATGCGAAGCTTCCTTGTCCTTCATTATCTCCCAGAGTTTGGTCAAACTTATGTCCATTGAGTCAGTGATGCAATCTAACCATCTTATCCTCTGTTGCCCCCTTCTCCTCCTGCCATCAGTCTTTCACAGCATCACAGAATCCCACTTTATGGTAGCTTATTACCAGTTAAGGGTCAAGCAATATGCCCACCGAGTTGACTTCACACCAGGGACTAAAATCCAGGTCAGTCTGATTCCAGGACTCACATGCTCCAAGGAACTGAGTATGTTACTGTCATCAAAGCAAAGAAAAATACCAAATATAGTTCAGAACCCACTGGATTTAAAAAGCAGTTGTAAAGTATACCGGATGATCATCCAGTTGACTTCTTAAACCTGGTTTTGCTTTGAGGATCTCAGATACAAGATACAAAGCTCCACATATAAATGGTGGCATCTGTTCACAAGTGACTTGAAGTAACCTCTTCACAAAAGCCTTCACCCTCCGCAACACAATGTCAGCTTTCAGAGACTTGTAGACAAGGTTAAGAAACATGGCTTGCTTAGAACACAACATCAACCCCGGATCCAGCATCTTCCTGTAAAACAGAAACAAGAGTACATGTTTGTTTATAAAACATCCCCAAACCCACCAACTAATAAATATCCTCATCCTAGGGATAGCCTTCCCACTTACTTTAGAACAAGAGGTCATTTCTGTCCTAAGAAGTAAGATGGAAGTGAATAACCAGAATAGGAAGAATGATGATAGTACCAGAGGGAAAAAAATCCACAGGAGCAGGAAACTTTTTTGGGGTTTCTTTTCTCTTTTCCAAATGGTTTTCCATTCTGTAAACCAACAGGGCACCTCCCTAACAGTATAATTTTCATATAGATACAGAACTGTTCATGGAAGGCTAATCCAAAACCAAACAATGAAAACTGCCCTTTGAAAGCAGTGGAATAGACCAGGGTTCTTAGCCTTGCATCACTACCTACTAGCTGGGTGACTGAGGCTGCCTCCACACAGTTTGGGTGAAGACTATACATGCGTCGGAGAAAACTGAACTGTGAGACAGACTCCCTTTGAATGTACTAATGGTATAACTCCTTCCTATACACATTATTCTCTCTGCCCAGAATGCTCTTCTCCAACTGTCTGCACATTCATAGATTCCTTCATTGTTCCTGGTCCCGTGTTTATGTTCTTTATAGTTTAACATATTTTGTTGCCTTTCGTTTTCCCCCTCAAAGTCCAACAGAACAGGGACTGAGCCTGTTATTCACTGCTGTAACCCTAGTGCCTTGCAATTAATAAGCACTAGAATGTTTGCTGAATGAACAAATGATTCATGATATGGTAAGTGGTTGTTTAATATATCTTGTAACCTCAGATTGCTCAGTCTCTCACTAGGAATACAATCCAATGTTAGACAACTCATTTTTGCCAGAAAACAAACACCTTCTTTATCCACAGCCGAAATCTAATGTGTAATTTCTAATTATTAATTTTACTATTGCCTTCTGATGCAACACAAGTAACAAGGGCAAAAATAAACTAGTGGGACCACATCAAACACTTCTTCACAACAAATGAAACCATCAACAAATTGAAAAGGCAACCTATGGAATGGGAGGAAATATTTGCAAACCATGTAGTGTTAGTTGCTCAGTTCAGTTCAGTTCAGTCACTCAGTCGTGCCCAATTCTTTGCAACCCCATGGACTATAGTCTGCCAGGCTCCTCTGTCTATGGGATTCTCCAGGCAAGAATATTGGAGTGGACTGCCATTCCCTTCTCCAGAGGATCTTCCCAACTCAGGGTTCAAACCCAGGGGTCTGCATGAAGATCTAATCTCTGATAAAGGGTTAATATAAAAAAACATGTAAGGAACTTCATATAATTTAACAGCAAAAATCTCCCAAAAAATCCAACTAAAAAATGGGCAAAGGATCTGAATAGACATTTTTCCAAAGAAGAAATACAAATGGCCAAAAGGTACATGAAACAGGTGCTCAACACCACTAACCATCAGGGTAATCAAAACCACACTGAGATACCAACTCACACCTGTTAGGATGGCTATTATAACAAACATTGAAAGGACATGGAAAAAATGGAATCCATATACACTGGTGGTGGGAATATAAACTGGCACAACCATTATGGAAAGCCATAGGCAGTTCATCAAATTAAAAACAGAATTACCACATAACCCAGCAATTCCATTTCTGGGCATATAACAAAGGAAATGAAATCAGTCTGTCAAGGGATATCTGCACTCCCACATTCACTGCATTATTCACAATAGCTGAAGTATGGAAACAACCTGTGTGTGTATTAGCAGATGAATGGATGGTGAAGATATGTTATATACTCACAATGGATTATTATTCAGCCATGAGAAAGAAGTCCCACTTGTGCCATGTATAAACCTGGAGAGCATTATGCCTAATGAAGTAAGTCAGAAAGACAACTACGCTGATTTCATGGATAAACAGAATCTTAAAAAAAAAAGTATCAAATTCATAGAAAACAGAGAAAAGACTGGTAGTTGCCAGCGGTAGGGGGTGGGGAGTAGCGAGTAGGGAGATGTTGGTCAAAGGGTGTAAACGTCCAGCTTCATGGTGAATATTTAATGATACCTTACTGTAGACTTGAAATCTGCTGAGAATAGATCTTTAGCACTCTAACCCCTCCAAGGAATAACTATGTAACTACATGAAGTAACTGAGGTGTTAATGAACTTGAAGATGGTAAACATCACAATGTATACACCTATCAAATCTTCACTCTGTGTGCTTTAAACATATACAATTTTATGGGTCAATAAATTGGTTACACAACAAAGTAACCTAAGTATACTTTTACAGCCTTTCAAATACTTGACCCTTTACTATAGCTATTATTTGTTCTTCCCTGCAGCCACCCCCCCCAACCACCCCCCCCACCATCTCTCTCTGGCAGGCTGCTGAACTATTATCTCATGTAACTTTTAAATTCTCTTTCTATCGTGTTTGTTGAATCCTAGAGATGCTCCAATTGGTCTGGACCCCCAGATATTAGAAAACCCAGAATAAACACCATCCTCCAGATATCCACTCCAAAAGCGCAATCATCACTTTTGCTAACACTAGAAATGAAAATATTTAACCTTGTGAAGCATATTTTCGTATTCTTCACCTATCTAGTTTTCCCCATTTTGTCAGCTCCACAATTCTAGTACCTATTGGTGATATTCTGAGATAGTCAATGTTATTCAAATAATTTTTTATTTTTGGCTGTACCACATGGCATGTGGGCACTTCCTTGACCAGGAATGGAACCTGAAGACCCGAGTGGAAGTTCAGAGTCCTATCATTCGACTGCCTGAGAATTCCCCANGGTTCATGGGGTCGCTAAGAGTCGGACACAACTGAGCGACTGAACTGAACAAATACATGAACTCACTATGGCTGACTCATGCTGACATTTGGCAGAAACCAACACTATCCTATAAAGCAATTAGCCTTCAATTAAAAAATAAATTAATTAAAAATTATATTAACTCATTAATCTTATTAAAACCTCAGTTCTGTCATTGTTTAGCTGTGTAGCTGTGGGGAAGTTTCATAATCTTCATTAAAAACCCTATGATAGGTGCTTTTGTTTTAATTTTACAGACAAATAAAAGCACAATACAATGGGATCAATCATGTTTACCAATAGGGCTTTAATGAAAATTAAAGCAATTTGTCCTTTGGGTAAACTACAGGACTCAAATCTAGCCTTAGATCTAAGATACTAACCACTATATTATGTTTCTTGCAAGCTGTATGGATGTAAAATTTTAAAAATGAATTAAGAAATACACAGTCTGTTGTACTTCAATAGTTGCCAAGTATACAAACTTCAAAATATCTGCCCTGAATGGGTGCACTGCAGGACAGTTGCAAATTCAGTAATTCTAGTACCAAAATCTTAATATTTTAAAAAATATTCCAAAACTGCAATGCTCCTCCTCAACCTTCCTATGTAAATACTTTGTTTACCATTTATTTGTCTTCCCCGACATGAATGAAAGTGTTTTAGAGGTGGGAAATTTGTTCACTGTGCTATATCCTGAGTTCTTTAATAGTACTCAGCACATAGGTGACACTCAAAAAATTCTTGTTTAATGAACAACTAAATGGCAGTGTGAAGGACAGGAGGAAAGAAATATAGGATCAAGGATGGGGACTTCTCAAAACAAAAAAATTATAGATGACATATACAAAGCATATTAATACAGATGCCCAACAGGGAACTAAAGATTCAGTCACTCAAAAGCTGGTGAAGAGCAAGTTACCGAGGGGTGCCCAAAACCCTACTTTCTTTCTACTGCCCCCCAAACAGGCACTGCAGTGTACCATATTATTTCTCATTCACATATTACAATGCTAAGTACTTACCGATATAATGCTGCATAATATCGATCTGATATTGTCTGCTGAGAATTCATGACTTGGAAGAGTAGCATTAAAGCCTGCACACTGGTATTAAAATTCACAACGTGCAACACTCTGAACAGCGTATCAACCTGCTCCCTCACTTTGTCATCGCCAGTCTGGGCATAGGGGTATGCCCTATTCACTCCTGTTAAAAGGGCACTGAGCATTTTTGATTGAATATCTTTTTTCTTGACGCAAGTGCGAAAAAAACAAAAATAAAGAGTTATTAATTTGTTAGCTAGTTCACTTTCTTCATGAGAGAGGACCATTTGATTTAAAAAGCAAATTGCGTAATACTGGGCTTTGGAGCTGATATTTGAGCGGAACAGCAGTCTCTCTACTTCACCACACACAACTCCTTTCATGTTGGGATGTTTACAAAGCAGTGTCTCCAACAGATGGGAGGCTTTGGTGGCTATTCTGTTCTGAGGATCTCCCAGTTTATTTACCACCTGCACAAGAAAGGCCTTTTCTTCCTCAGGTTTGTTACAAAGAAGCTCGTGAGCCACCATGAGGGCTCGAGTTTTGGTGGCTACTAATGAATCATGACTTAAAGTTTCTAAGACTTGCACAAATTCAGCCACTAAGTGTTTCAGCTGGTGTTCAAAATACCACAATATGAGTCTTCTGTCTCTGGAGTCCCTGTTGCCACTGGATAATTGCTCTAGTTTGTTGAAAGGATGCTGGCTGAAAACCCGTAGCTTTCGATTATCTGGCAAAAGGTCTGTAATGAGTAACTCTTTGAAAGTATCCAAAGCCATGAGGCACTGCTGTTTGCTGCCCTTCTTTTTAACAAGGTTCACGAGAGTTTCCACAAACTGGAGTGTGTGAATAGCATCATCCTGAATAAGAAGAATCATAGCAGCCATTCTGTCACCTAGAGTCCCTGATGATACAATTGCCTTCATCCAGGTAGAAGAGGCTCCCTTTTGGTTATTTGTCTTATTTTTGAATAAACTGATTTCATGTTCATACAACTTCTGAGCCAAGGCTTTGTACTTAGACACAACATCCCGAGGCTGGGGTTCCAAACAATATTCATCGCTATATTCCAGATCATACCATTTGCCGCCAGACTTAAGTAACAATGTCTGTCTCTCAAAAAATTCAAAGATGTCCTGTTGCTTATCTTTCTTTGCTTTTGTTATGGCACTGTTCTCATCGGAATGCTGTTCTGGCCTCTTCTTATTTTTTACCTTACTTTCACTTTCTGCTGCTTTTTGCTTTTTACTATCTACTTTAGATACTCTTGCTTCCTTCTTGCTGGCATCTTCTTTTTTAGCTGGTTGATCTTCTTTAATTAAGAAAGCTTTTGTGTACTTGGCCAGACTAAGATTCTGAATAAATGTTTCCAATTCACCTCGCTGAAGATCATCAATTGCTCCTTTTTTGCCTCCATCCACAACTTCCTCATTCTCATCCAAAGCAGCCAACATAAGATAATCTTGCTGCATAGAAACATATGAAAAGTTAAAAATAAATTACAAATCTAACAGTTTAATTAAAACTTCAAAAGTTAATGATATTTATATTGCTGAAATCAATTATCCATGAAATTGAGTTATCATAGTATTGCCTGGGCTCCCTTCCATACCCAAAGTACTTGATAAAGCAAAGATTTAGATGCAAAGGGAATTATCTGCAGGTCCAGTGGTTAGGACTCTGCGCTTTCACTGCCTTGCACTAAGGTTCAAACCCTGGTCAGGGAACTAAGACCCTGCAGGTCAAGTGGCACAGCGAAAAAAAAAAAAACATTAAATGTGAAAAACAAAACCATAGATTAACAGGAGGAAGCACGACATTAAAAAAAAAAAACAGGGTAGGGAAAAATTCTAAATATGACATAAAACTCAGGTCCCATATGGAAAGAATGGATAAATTTACCATTCTTTCATACACACAAAACATATACAAAAATCAGAAGACAAGCTGGAAAAAAACAGTAACTGGCAACTCATATCAAAGTGATCTGGCTTAATATTTAAAAGTTCCTATGCATCAGTTAAGGAAGTCACAATCCAACAGAAAGATCTGCCAGTATATAAACAAAAAAGAGGTTCCTTAAAAAAGAATGAAAAGATGCCTAACCTCACTCACATTTAAAGAAGTCCAAATTAAAATCACAATGATATATCCATTTTAAACACGTCAGACAAGCATAGATGATACTAAGACAGGTGGTGCTGGGGAGAGGGTGAAGGAAAAAAAGCACTTTCCCATATGGTTGATGGAACTTCTTTATGGAAAGCAATTTGCCAACTTCAATCAAAATACCTAATATACTGACTCAGCAGTTCCATTTCTATAAATTTAGGTGTATATACATCCACTTACTAATGGGGGGAAAGATATACATATTCAAGGCTATTTACTGAAGCTTTATTTAAAATACGAAAAGAATGACAAGTATCCGCAATAAATGGTTGGTTAGATAAATTAAGATAATGATTTATGCTGACATAAAACCAATGACAGAACTTTATATACTGATATGAAAGCATCTCTGAAACAGTAAGAAAAAGATCTAAAATGGTATAGATATACTATACCTTTTGTGTAAAAAATAACACATACAGGGGTGTGTGCATTTGTTTGAAAGACAAACACTAAAATGATTGCTTCCTGAAGAGGAAACTGCATGGCTGGAGACTAAAGTGAGAAAGACCTTTCATTATGCACTTCCTCCTGTAAAATGTAACCCAAGTACAGACCAAACTGTCAGTCCGCCCAGGGAAACTGCATCTCTCCTGCCTCTAATCGCTGACCCCACTCCGCCCCCTCCCACACTGCCCAGAAAAGTCTACCCTCAAAACAATGAATACAAAGCCAAACTGTCACATATTTGCTCCAAATCTTCTAAAGGTTTCCCATAAAATGAGAGCATAACTTCACCCTCTTATGTCTTTGATCTCATTTCTTACAGCTCTTCTCTCATCTCACTTGACCTCAGCTGCACTATTTTACTGTTCCTGGGACAATAAAACCAAAAGGGCTCACTCCTTTCTTCCCTCCAGTTTTTTGTTCAAACACCTCAGTGGTGGATTCCCCAATCACCTAGGTTAAAACTGTAACGCCCTTTCCCACTTATTATTCTTTCTCGTTTTACCTTTCGTCATAGCTCTACTCAGCGTTTGATGTACTGTGTATTCCAAAGTTTGGTTACTGTTTCATTAATATGTAAATTCCAAGAGCGCAGAAAGATTTTTGAGCGTAAAGTGAGCAGGTGTGTGTACTTAAAATTCTAACACCAGTGGGATCCCAAACACGGATGTCAAGAGGTCGGAAGAACAAACAGTCCTCTCCGATCTGATGGAGTGCCATTTATATATTACTACATCAATAAAAAGAGAAGATCGCCTACATTTTAAGAAAAGACACACCAAAAAAAAAAAAAGTTCAATTCTAAACGACATTTTTCTCGCAATATTACGGGAAAGAAGTGCAGGAAACACAGAGTACATTTCGAAGCTGGAGTCTGAGTCTGCGACGCCCTCCCGCTCCGCAGCTCACGGGCTGCTGAGCCACTTGACCCGCCACTCGCGGGGCAATTCCACTCGCGACCCCTCCACGCGCCTGTCTCCTTTCTTTGGGAGCCCGAGGCCATTACCTTGGTGCCTCCGAGCCGCAACACTTCCTGAAGAGAGAATGCATCCTCGGTTTCATCGTTATCATCCTCTTCGTCTTCGTCCGAATCTTCTAGCTCTTTCTCCGGGCCCCAGGGCCGCTTGGCATGGAATTCCAAAGGTTTCTCGGCTGCCGCCATAGCAAGCGAAGCACGCGCGCAAGGCCTCTGGCTTTCTTCCGCTAGGCCGAGTGACGTACTTCCTGTAGGGGGCGGGGCCCTCACAGGAAACAGGCGCAATCCCCATTTCCGGGGGGAGCTTTACTGCAGGCGAAGTTAGGCATGAATTTCTTGGCGGCAGCCAGCGCTAGGCGGCTGTGCGCGATGCGCGCAGGTAAGAGATTGCGGTGCTCAAACCCTTGTTGCCTTGGAAACCGTCCGGGGCGCCCTCCTCAGTTAAGAGGACTCTGGGGCGCTCTGAGCTGCAGACTGGAGTCCAGACTTAGACATGGAATGGCTGTGTGGTCTTGGGCCGATTGCGACCGGAGACCGCTTTCCTGGCTTTGGCTAAGTTAAAGGTTGACGAAGCCGCCTTGAAATCACTCAGGCTGCTGTGTCAACACTAAGATTTCTAATGAGTTCCGTATAATTTTTTTTTTTTTTTATAGTCCCTCCTTGCCTTTGGAGAGGAAAGTACTTCAGCTCTGGGAATGAGCCTGCAGAAAACAATTCTGTGACCCCTATGCTGAGGCATCTTATATACAAAATCAAGTCTACTGGTCCCATCACTGTGGCCGAGTACATGAAGGAGGTCTTGACGAACCCAGCCAAGGTATGGGTGGGAGTACCAGGCCACCAGGCCCTCTCGAGCAGCGCTGTCAGGTGTGAACCAGGAAGATGTGCGTAGAGGAGCCCAAGGGCCCTCAGCCCTGGCGGGAGCCTTCCAAAGCAAGAGTCAAGCTTGGAGACCTTTAGTTCAGTTCAGTCGCTCAATCGTGTCCGGCTCTTTGCGACTTCATGGACTGCAGCACGCCAGGTTTCCCTGTCCATCATCAACTTCTGGAGCTTGCTCAAATTCATGTCCATCGAGTTGGTGATGCCATCCAACCATTTCATCCTCTGTCGTCTCCTTGTCCTCCTGTCTTCAGTCTTTGCCAGCATTAGGGTCTTTTCCAATGAGTCAGTTCTTTGCATCAGCTGACAAAAGTATTGAAGACCTTGGGACAGATAAATAAATCTGTCAGTTGATCAGGGCTGGGGCAAGTGAGCGGCAGTGGCATTAAAGAGAGGACATGTTCCAGAGATGTTAAGGGGACAATGTAACCAACTGGATTTATGAGATTGAGGAAGGATGACTTCCCTACTTGGGTTTGTGGTAGTTGTTGGAGTTATTTTTCAGGAAGAAGAGAATACAGGAGTTGGAAGAGGTAGGACAGAGTTGAATTCAGTGGATGAATTTTAAGTGTTTGTGGGACTCAGGTGGCATGTCCAGTAGGCAACAGGAAATATGAATTTGGTGCTTGGAAAGCTGTTTTGCGAAGGCATCAGCAGGCATTGGAAGCATATTCCATTGAGAATGGGAGGTCTGGACCTTTATGTTATAGCAATAGGCATTGTTACAGCTTTCTGACTTTAATTTCCTTTCTGTGTACCAAGCCACTTGGTGAAAGCATGTGGTTCTTTTGTTTTACAGAGTTTCACTTTTTGTTGGGTTGAATTATGAGATCTGTGGAATCCCAGGGTTCATTTTCCTTTTGCTTTTGGATGTAGTGGAATGACTCAGGGTCCAGAGGTTTAGTAAAAGAAGGGATCCTTTAATGCCTGTATACAGTGCTACAGTGTACCAAAATTTTAGGTAATGAGAAACTTTAAAACACATTTACCTGGGTTAGAGTTGAGATCTGCTCTTCATTTATCCATTTGTTGAGTCGCCAACTATGCTACACACTGTTTCAGCCTCTGGGGATACTGCAGTGGACAGTGGAGCACCACACTTATGTTCTGGTGAGAAAATGAACCATAAACAAGGAAGCAAGCAATTATTGCACAAGATCACTGTGGATTGTTTTAACTAATTCTGAGGGTGAAAAAGACAAAACCCAGATTGATAGGGATTGAAAGCAAATAGTGTGGTAGGAATAGGGGTTGTGGAAGTTCCTTAGTTAGTACTTTGGCCACCTGCGAAGAGTTGACTCATTGGAAAAGACTTTGATGCTGGGGGCAGAAGGAGAAGGGGACGACAGGATGAAATGGCTGGATGGCATCACTGACTCAATGGATGTGAATCTGAGTGAACCCCGGGAGTTGGTGATGGACAGGGAGGCCTGGTGTGCTGCGATTCATGGGGTCGCAAAGAGTCAGACACGACTGAGTGACTGAACTGAACTGAACCAGTTCTGCAAAATGACTTACTTTGTAAAATCTAGGTAAAGACACTGTTTATTTGGTTATTTAGAAGAGAGAACTTTCTTATGAAATACTTGTTTTTCTAGTTGTATACATTATATAAGATTTTGGAGGAGTGTTTTAAAAAGGTTATTTGAAAATTAATGTTTTCTCCATTTTCTTCTTCTTATGTAGGGCTATTATATGAAGCATGACATGCTAGGAGAAGAAGGAGATTTCATTACTTCACCTGAAATAAGTCAGATGTTTGGGGAGGTAATATTCAATGTAAACTATAGAAGAAACTAATTATTACAAACATTTGAGAGAAAATCAAGTAGTAGTATTCTACAGTACTGTTTTATAAGTTTTGTTTTTTGTGATTCATGAAGTTTTAATTTTTTAGTGGTTATATACTGAAAGAATAGAGAATNCACCTGCGAAGAGTTGACTCATTGGAAAAGACTTTGATGCTGGGGGCAGAAGGAGAAGGGGACGACAGGATGAAATGGCTGGATGGCATCACTGACTCAATGGATGTGAATCTGAGTGAACTCCGGGAGTTGGTGATGGACAGGGAGGCCTGGTGTGCTGCGATTCATGGGGTCGCAAAGAGTCAGACACGACTGAGTGACTGAACTGAACTGAACCAGTTCTGCAAAATGACTTACTTTGTAAAATCTAGGTAAAGACACTGTTTATTTGGTTATTTAGAAGAGAGAACTTTCTTATGAAATACTTGTTTTTCTAGTTGTATACATTATATAAGATTTTGGAGGAGTGTTTTAAAAAGGTTATTTGAAAATTAATGTTTTCTCCATTTTCTTCTTCTTATGTAGGGCTATTATATGAAGCATGACATGCTAGGAGAAGAAGGAGATTTCATTACTTCACCTGAAATAAGTCAGATGTTTGGGGAGGTAATATTCAATGTAAACTATAGAAGAAACTAATTATTACAAACATTTGAGAGAAAATCAAGTAGTAGTATTCTACAGTACTGTTTTATAAGTTTTGTTTTTTGTGATTCATGAAGTTTTAATTTTTTAGTGGTTATATACTGAAAGAATAGAGAAGAATAGAGGTATATAGAGGACATTTAAAAGGTTTATACTTCATGCAGAAAAGGAAATGTAGCGATATGAAGAACAAAAGGAAAGAGAAAGAAAAGATGCAGAAGGTAAGGCGTTGGAAAAGAGAACCAGATGAAAAATGAGAATGGAAGGATGGAGAGAGACAACAGGTGAGGTGTAAAAGAAAGTTGGGAGTACCCAAGAAGGAAGAGAGAAAAGATTTAAAAAAACACTGAGGAATTAGTGCAATCAAGTTGTATGCTAAAGCCCCTATTTCTTACTTAGCTGTATTTCTAGTAGAAGTCTCCCTTTAGGAAATTGAATTCTTTTCAGGAATTCTAGTTCATTTATTTCCTTATATAATCTTTGATCAATTTAGAAATAGGAAATAGTACACAAAAGGAAGAAGAATCTAGGCATTAAAAAATATTAACTATCACTTAAAGCCATATAATTATTGAAACTACATGAACATGAAGAAATGGCCTAATCATATTTCATGTCTGTTCACTTTCAAATACTAGTACCTTTCAGTAGGTGTCATGAGACCTTTTATAATGGAGGCTGCCTTTTAACTAGGTGTTTTCTTCTGAAACTAAGCATCATAAGTGAGATGTGTTGTACTGTGAAGTTCCTATGTGTGTATACATATATGAGCTTTTTGAATAACATGTATAGTTGTTTGCAAACATTTTGCTTTCTGGTATAAAGTCTGTTTACATAGTTTTACCTCCTGCTATCTTTTTATGCTTTACAATGCTCAGATGTAGTTCTTCCCTTGTCACAGCTCCTAGGGATATGGTTCATCAGTGAATGGATAGCCGCTGGAAAAAATGCAGCTTTCCAACTGGTGGAACTAGGCCCAGGCAAGGGAACCCTCTTGGAAGATATTTTGAGGGTAAGTAATAAAGTGTCATGTACCTGAATCTTGTTATCTGTTTTTAAAATTTAGTTTTACTTATTTTTAATGTGCTGAGTATTCACTGCTGCATGGGCTTTCTCTAATTATGGCAAATGGGGGCTACTCTCTAGTTGTGGTGTGAGGCCTTCTCATTGCAGTGACTTCTCTTGTTACAGAGCACAAGCTCTAGGGTGCACGGGCTTCAGTATGTTGTGGGGCGCAGGCTCTAGAGTACAGGCTGAGTAGTTATGGGTCAGGGGCCACATTGCCCCACATCATGTGGAATCTTCCTGGACCAGGGGTCGAACCTGTGTCCCCTTCATTGGCAGGTGGATTCTTAACCATTGGACCACCAAGAAAATCCAAGATCTTCTTACTTTTAACTGAGTGAAAATTTTGTTGGTTTCCTTGGCTTTCAGCCTTACTTCCCTCTCTCATATTTCTCAGCTAAAATACAATGTCAAGGAAATATAATGAATCATTATTTATTATTATCTGTTTGTAATCTTAAAAAGTGGGGGTTTGGGGAGAATGTGAGTTAAAAAGTAAAAGACATTTAGAAGACATTATGGAAGAATGTAATCATCTTTTGAGTAGGGAGTTTTAAAAATGCAGAAGCCATAAAAGATTAGTAATTTCCATTATGTTAAAATTAAGAACATTTTTGTTCTTTAAAAAAACTAGGACCTTTTTTTTCTTCAAAGATATCATAAAGTGACAAGACAAAGCACAGAGTCGGAGGAGTTATTTGCAACACATACAACTAACAAAGAACTGACAGTTAGAATACATAAAAATCTCCTTTAAATCCATAAGAAAGTGACAGAGAACTCAACAGAAAAGTCAAGCCAAAGATGTAAACAGACCTGTCATAGAAGAGTGAATCCATATGGTCAACAAATACAAAAAGATGCGCAGACTCATTGGTAGTCAGAGAAATCAAAGTTAAAGTCACAGTGAGAAACCATTCTACTCAAAATCAGAAAGACTTGGTGAGGATGAGGAGCAAGGGGACACTCATATACTGCTTATAAGTATAGTTTATTGTAACTCCTGCCACTAGCTACTGGACATTATCTGTTAACATCAAAGTTACTTATATTGTGTGACCCAAAATGTGAGTTTATTTTGCATGTACCTGGCAATTTGTGTAAAACAGAAAAAAGAAAAAAAAAACCATTCAATTTCAAGACATTAAAATTTCTTGATGTTATGTAATTTCTGCTTCAAATTAGGAATTGAAGTTTTTTTTAAAACTTAACAATTGTCTGATGAAGAATCATTATATTGTATGGCTCGGTGGGGAAAAGACCTACTAACTTATGTTTTCAGGGCTAAATTTTGTATCTTTTTAAGTTGACAAAATCATTTGAATATAAAATAATAAAATTCTCAAGCAATATTTTGTGTCAAGCACTGTAAAAATTAAGCCCACAGGTTTTTTCTTTAATTTCTTTAATTGAAGTATAGTTGATTTACAGTGCTTCAAGTTATAGCAAAGTGATTATATATATTTATTTTCAGATTATTTTCAATTATAGGTTATTATAAGATACTAAATATAGTTCCTTGTTGTCCATCTTTCTTATGGTCCTTGTTGGTCCATGTTGTTTATCTGTTTTATATATATGATAGTATGTGTTAATACCAAATACTTAATCCTTGCCTTCCTATAATCCAACTGTTATATTTGTTTTTTGGAAAGAAAATATTTGGCTTTATCAATTCACCTGCCTACGCATCTTCAATAGCTACCATCTTACCAATACAAGATGTTCACAACCATCTGCCGTACCTTAAACTCTGTGCTCCAAACCATATGCACCAAACTATACCCATAAGTCTTAAAAATGTCTTGAGGGTGCTTCCCTATTTCAAGTTCTAAGAACTCTGAAACAGCCAAAGAATATAAAGAAAATAGCCAAAGGCATAATTGCTGCTGCTGCTGCTGCTGCTAAGTCACTTCAGTCGTGTCTGACTCTGTGTGACCCCATAGATGGCAGCCCACCAGGCTCCCCCATCCCTGGGATTCTCCAGGCAAGAACACTGGAGTGGGGTTGCCACTTTCTTCTCTAATGCAAGAAAGTGAAAGGTGAAAGTGAANATCTCCTTGCAGTCCAAGGGACTCTCAAGAGTCTTCTCCAACACCACAATTCAAAAGCATCTATTCTTCAGTGCTCAGCCTTCTTTATAGTCCAACTCTTACATTTTTCTCTTAGGAAGAAGTTTTCCATGTGTAGTTCCATCTGAAACCTGAATTTGAAAAAGTTGTCTTATCCTTATCAGTCTGTATCTGCATATACAGTATCAAAAGTAGGATGCCTATCACCAGTGAATATTAAATTCAAGTGAAAAAAATTGATGTACTTATGTAATTAGCATTGAATATTTTGCATTAATATATATTGATAAAACATCAGTATATTTGTTTTTTTTCTCGTTATGTTTACAATGGCAAAAAATAAAAAGTATGTGTAGCTGAGGAAAAATTGAAATGGAAAGAATCTCAGAGTTAAACTGTGAAGTTATTAGTGCTGTTCAAATCTGATTTCTTGTGGATACAGTCTGATCATCTCAGGTAAGATTGTTTTGTAGACAGGGCAGCTTTTTAAAATCAAGCCTAACTCTCTGTCCATGAACATGCTATGTGGCACCAGGTGTGATATGCAATTTCCAGGTCTTACAAGTAATAAATCTCCATTTTTTCAAAGTTAAAATCAAGGCCATAAAAATTTTATTTCCTTGTTCTTTTTTTAGACTCCCTAATCTGAATCATTGTTTTTATTGGATGCTAAAGCTTATATTTTCATTTGTTAGTCATAATTCTAATTTTTATCAGTAGGAAAGCAAATGATATTGTAGACTGTTCATTTCTTATATAGACTGTGTTTAATAACTCCAATAAATTTTGGTTCTTATAGACTGCTGGAGAGTGACTTGTGTGAAGAAGAAATTTCTCTGAAACCAGTTATTACTTCTACTGTGATACTGACAAATTATTGAAATAAATGGCTAGAAAACATAAAATCTATTCAACACTCTGTATTTTGCCAATTTCTTCTTTTTACATTTAGGTATTTAGTCAACTTGGGTCTTTGCTGAAAAACTGTGACATTTCACTGCACCTGGTAGAGGTGAGCCAGAAATTAAGTGAGATTCAAGCATTAACGTTGACTGAAGAGAAGGTCCCATTAGAGCGAAATGCTGAATCCCCAATATATATGAAAGGTGTCACTAAATCTGGAATCCCAGTTTCCTGGTACCGTGATCTGCAAGATGTTCCAAAAGGTAATTATTTTACATTGATTAATGAAAGAATTTTGATCACAGCCCCCTCACAGTGATATGTGAGCACAACCTTGTTTTGCAGTCTAGTAGATTGAGTTACTGCTGCCAGTTCTCTTACTTATCGAGATTAACAGACATTTTTTTTCTGGAGAAGAGCACTGTGTTAGAAAATAAAATCTCCTAACATTGAGGAGCAGTGAATTTCAGGCAGTGTTGCAAAAACCAGACAAAACCAAAATAGGGATCTCTGTTGTACATTTCAGTTTTTCCTTACCCCTAAGATAGTACTGGTGATGAGGCAGCCCAAGGCAGTGGCGCTGAAGGAAGCAATGTTAGGAGAGGAGTTTACTTTTGTTGTTAAAAATTATTTCTTTATTTGGCCATACTGGGTCTTAGTCGCGGCTCGTGGGGAATTTCTATCTTCATTGTGGCATGTGGAATCAGTTATTAATAGTTATAGCATATGGGATTAGTTCCCTAACCAGGGATTGACCCAGGCACCCTGCATTGGGAACATGGAGTCTTAGCCACTGGACCACCAGGAAGTCCTGTAGATGAGTTTAATATTGTAGTCTTTGGATTATTCTTACTTGTAAAGGGTGGTGGAGAAATCCCTGTATTCCTCAAGAGTACTATATTGACGAGCCTCAGGTCAAACCTAAAGTGGTAGTCTGACCCTGGCCGAGGTGCCACAGCCATTCTTGGCCTTCACCCTCTCATTTGATTTTAGGAAATTGAAATCCTCTTGAGGCTAACAGTTTTGAGTTCTGATTCATTTCATTCCTTGTGGTGCATTAAAGATTACGCTGATTACTGGGACCCTCTGTGTGGAAAATGAGAATAGTAATAGTTGCTCCTGTATCCGTTCTGCACAGTAGGTTTCCTGTGAAGAGGTACGTGACTGTGAAAGTGGTAATTACGCAAGCACCACAACTTCCAGTATGAAGAACTGTGCATTTTCGTTTTGCTAATGTCTGAAAGAACCAATTTATTGCCTTGAAAATGCTAAAGTGTTACTTTTTCTCTTCTGTTTCTAAACAGAGTACAGCTTTTATCTCGCACATGAATTTTTCGATGTTCTTCCTGTGCATAAGTTTCAGGTACTAATGGGAAAGAAGTCACATTTATAGTTGAATAACAAAGGGCCTTTTGTTGTAAGAATAAACATTTATGATGTTTAATTGTTACTGTTTGAAGCTAGCTATGTTCGGAAGTTTGATGAATGTAAATAATTGAAAAGCAAAAGTGAAATATTAAGGATTCTTAATTCTCTTAGGATAATAATTAAGAATTCTTAATTCTTCTGGGATAAAGATGTATGGGAATATAAGATGGTAAGTGACTATAGTACAATGAAGGATAATTTTTTTTAGGAAATATTTTTTAATTCTAAAACTTAAAATTTTTCTTCATTCTTTCTGTGAGGAGATTTAAGATTTGGTAGCAGTGTGTGTGTACTGGTAACTTCTAGGGCTAAGAATATATGTTATTATGTAGTAATTTGTTGGCAAAGCTTCTGATTTCCTCCTAAGTCTGTTTTCTGTTCTGGGGGCACTTACCGTGTTGCTTACTCTCTCCTCCATTTCTTACCTAAACAACAGTAATAGTTTGCATCTGTCAGTCTACTCATATTATTCAAAGGAAATGAAGTAATGCCTTTAAATAATTTCAAGTGGTAAAATGTTCCATAAATGTTATTTATCTAGCTTATATATATGATAAGAGAAGATTTGCTATTTTGATAAAGGCAGTTTTGAGAACAGACTTGCAGAAATTCGTTTTTTTGTTATTTGTGTTTAGAAAACACCACACGGATGGCGAGAAGTACTTGTTGATATTGATCCACAGGTTTCTGATAAATTGAGATTTGTTTTGGCGCCGTGTGCCACCCCAGCAGAAGCATTCATACAAGTACGAATAAGTTTTTTTTTCGTAAGTTTATTGTCAACCCAATCTTCGGTCTTATTTTCTGAGTTCCTATTTTTGAGTTCCTTGTAACATGCAAAGAGCTTTTTATTGATAGTGGAAGTGCATAGGATCTGTCAGAATGGGTTCAAGTCATTCCTTGGCTGTGTGAGCTTCATGGAATAAGAATTTAAGTGCTTACTCAGCAAGTTCCGGATCTGTCTCCCACAGTTCTCTATCAAATGGTGACAACATTGTCTGCCTGACAGGAAGTTATGTGTCTGTGAAAACAGTGTTGTACAGTGTATAGTAAGGTAACAGTAACAGTATTTATTAAATACTTTGTGTTACTCTATTTTCTCATTCATTTCTCAAAACTATCCTTCAGTTCAATTCAGTCACTCAGTCGTGTCCAACTCTTTGCGACCCCGTGAGTTGCAGCACGCCAGGCCTCCCTGTCCATCACCAACTCCCGGAGTTCACTCAGATTCACGCCCATCAAGTCAGTGATGCCATCCAGCCATCTCATCCTCTGTCGTCCCCTTCTCCTCTTGCCCCCAATCCCTCCCAGCATCAGAGTCTTTTCCAATGAGTCAACTCTTCGTATGAAGTGGCCAAAGTACTGGAGTTTCAGCTTTAGCATCAGTCCTTCCAAAGAAAACTATCCTTAGGTCAGTTTTATTATCACTCTCTTTGGGCTACTGTTGGAGTGTGCATTTTTTTCTCAAATCTAAATTTGGGTGAAAGAAAAAAGGCATGCTTCAACAGTGTGGCACATGATTCTAGTCTGATTTTAGTATGCCAAATGGTGGACGTACTGCTGCACTCTGTTGCCCTCAAGGAATAATCTCAAGAGGCTACAGGTCTTAGGTTTGGGTTTAATGATTCAAAAATCCTTTAGTTCCCAGACACGTTTGGGGTTTAGACTGCCTGTTTTATCCCACCCACCTCCCCTGTTTTGAGTTGAGAAAAAAAGAATTTTTACTTTCTAGACCATAAGTTAGGATTTCTGCCTCAGAAGTTATTGATTTTACAAGCTTTTAAACATAAACCTGTGAATTAAGTTTTCTTTGCAAAACATCAGTTTAAAATATCAGACTAAGTGCTTGTAAACATTTCTATTGTTTCATATTCTGGCTACCTAATTTTACCTGAGTGCGAATCAAATTCATAAAGCTTCCAGAAGCTAACCCTCTGAGAGTTGATTGTTTTTAGTTCTTCACTTGAGCAGTGTACACTTAGGAGAGAGGCGGTAATGATTTTTCCCTGTCATTTGGATGGAGCAAATGGGAATGGAAGTCTGCTGTCCTGAAGAGCAAGCAGTGTAGGATGTAAAGAATGCCAGCATGGAACGCTGAGGCCTGCCAGCTTATGCTTGAAACTGGTCCTGTGGTTTATGTAGTCACACCACGGAATTTATCAAATAGCACTGGGGGCTTAGTTGGTAAAGCCAAGTAAGTTGGGATTCTCTGGTGGCTCAGTTGGTAAACAATCTGCCTGCAATGCTGGAGACCTGGATTTGATCCTTAGGTGGGAAAGATCCCCTGGAGAAAGGAATGGCAACCCACTCCAGTATTCTTGCCTGGAGAATTCCAGGGACAGAGGAGCCTGGTGGGCTACAGTCCATGAGGTCACAAAGAGTCTGACACGACTGAGTGACTAACACACACTGGGGACTTAGTGATTTATTATTTCATTTAATCCTCACAGTAAGCCTAGAGTATGCACTGAGGAACTAGACTGTGAAAGGTGAAGTAACTTTTCTCTAGTAAGCAGTGGATGAGCTGAGACTCACGGGCTGAGTCTGCCTGACTCTATACCTCTTAGACCTGTGCTATTATAGGCAGAGACTTCAAGGCAAGTCAGTATCTCACTTACAATAGGTGTCTGTTGTTTAGTCACTAAGTCATGTCTGACTATTTGCAACCCCATGAACTGATACCAGGTTTCCCTGTCCTTCACCATCTCCCAGAGTTCGCTCAGATTTATGTCCATTGAGTTGGTGATGCCATCTAACTGTCTCATTCTCTGCCACCTCAGGGTCTTTTCTAATAGGTGTTAAGAGGGAGCAAAAGTTAATGTATATTTGCATAATGAAAAAAGTTTGTTCAACAACAGGAATTAGTGAAAATTAATATATACTAATCCAGTTGGCAAGTATTATTATTTACTGTTCATATACTTTCTAAGCGAATATGTACTTCTCAAAGACCCTTAATAGTTGAACATCTTGGGAAATAAGGGCTTCAGGTACATTGACACTGGTTTATAAGCTGGTATTAACTAGATTTAGGGTGTATCAGTGGGCTACCTTTTGCCCCCAAAGAAGGCAGATATACTTAATAGGCTCTGTTTTGTTATACTGGATTTATTTCCTTTGTTCTTCCAGCACAAGTTTTTAGTGTTGCTTACGTGCCAGACACTGTTCCAGGCAGACAAAAATCCCTTTTCCATGGTTTCAGCCCAGTGGAATATATTTATATGAATTATGATATAGAAGTAAAATCACCATAAATAAAATGATAATGTACTTAGCCATCTGGAGGGTTGGGAAGGGTTACAGCTTTTTATAAAAGGCATCAAAATAAAATGTGTTTGTAAACTGAGTGGATGGCATCAGAGAACCAAGGAGTTCTATATAATAGAAACGGTGTCATGTGAAAAGTTGAGTGTAGACAACATCTTCATGTTGACAAGGAATTTTTTTTTACTATAACTGAGAAATGCTCATTGTAGGAAAACCCTAAGGAGACAAGTTTTTTGAATGATGTATTTTGATTCAACTATCCCCTTATAGGATGATGAAACAAGGGATCATGTGGAAGTGTGTCCTGAGGCTGGGGTTGTTATTCAGGAACTTTCTCAACGCATTTCACTAACTGGAGGTGCTGCCCTGATCGCGGATTATGGTCACGATGGGACTAAGACAGACACCTTCAGAGTATGTATGATTCAGTCACATGATTTATCAGAATTTAACTGGTACAGTTTACTTAGTTGTCATATGTTAGGGTTGAAGTTCACTGAAGATATGTTCTCATTTTGGTTTCTACAGTGTCTGTCTTTGCTGCATTACATTATTTTATAATTAATCTACGTTGTTATAATTGCCCTTAACCCAGTATTTTACTGTCCACCTTTCCTTTGAACAGGGTCTAGATTGTCTACATTATTCCTCTAGTTGCAGAATCTAGGTTTCCATAGATTCTGGTAAACATCTGAGTAATTCAAGTGGGAAGATTTTCTTAAAAGTTCTTAAAAATTTCTCCTCCCTTCAGTTAAAAAAAAAAGTTTAACTTTATCATTATTTTTTAAAGAAAAATCTGGAGAGTTTTTTTTTAAAACACTGTTTCTCTAGATTTACCTCCAGGATTCTGATTTGCTAGGTCTGGGAAGTCCAGTAACGTGTTCTCAGGTGACTACGATGCATATAGCTAATGGATACACTTTGTAAAACACCCTCTAGGTTCTGCTAACCTGAGCTCATCTGGAGAATTCTCTCTTCATCACCATGGACATTAATGAAAATTTTCAACAGATGTCAAAGGCAGCACGTTCAGGCACTACAACATAGCGCTTCATAGTGGGCTTTCCACATAGTATCTCATTTGAAGAAAGGGTGCTATGTTGTAAGAGTTTGTAAACCCCTGACTGGGCCATATATTCCTTTTTAACAATTGTTATGTAAAGTGGACTACATGATAGCATTTGTTTAATCTTGATAATGACAACCATAAAAGTACAAAAACTCATCATTTAAAAATTACGTTCAAGGGGTTTCGTGGCCACAGGCTTCATGATGTCCTAACTGCCCCGGGAACAGCAGACCTAACGGCTGACGTGGACTTCAGTTACTTGTGTAGAATGTCCCAGGGGAAAGTAGCTTCCTTGGGTCCAATAGAACAGCAAACTTTTTTAAGAAATATGGGCATTGACGTCCGGCTGAAGGTAATGATTTATCTTATTTCACTATTACTAACTAGTTTAATTTCATAGTATTTCAATACATATTGTAAATAGTGAGTTCACTTGGTCTTGGTGCTCTTATAGTCCGATCCGTGGTGGTGTGGTCTCTTCAGCAGTGTAGGTAGGGTTCAGTGTAACCAAACCAATTGAGGTAGAGCAGATTGGTAAGTTTCACGCATCTCTGTATGAGGTAGATTTAAGACTTCCAAATAGTGTTAATGTTTGTTAAGAAAACTTAACTGCATGTATATGAATTTTAGAACTGTCTTAAAGACATCTTAACACTTCAGCGTTGATCATACCACCTGGGAGTATTTGTTAAAAATACAAATCTATAGGTTTGGGTCACAGCAACCTATGTCTTTAACAAACAGGCCATGATTCTGAGGTAGAGGCTCAAAATCACATTTTTAAGCACTGTTTTATTGAATAGCTAATAGTCATTGTATTACTACATATACCTAGGAATTGTTTCTTCTGCTTATTTTTACTAAGACATTTTTTCTTTTCAGATTCTTTTAGATAAAACAGATGAGCCAACATTGAGGCAGCAGTTACTTCGGGGGTATAATATGTTAATGAATCCTATGAAGATGGGAGAAAGATTTAACTTTCTTGCCTTGGTACCTCATCAGAGACTTCATGGTGGAAATCATCAGACGAATGCACGTCAGTCAAAACCCTCTCCATCACCTGTAGCTGGGTTTGGTGAACTTGCTTGGCGGTGATATTTCAGTTTGGACTTTTCACCCCCAAGTTGGCCTAAGAAACCAGAATAAAGGGAACACATTTTATGTATCACAGGTAAAATAAATATTAAAATATTTTATCTCGTCATAGCCAATAAAAACAAACCATACAGTACCACTGGAAGTTGACCTTTTAAGATTGTATTTGATTCTTGGTACAAATGTGTGTTCTCAATTTAATGAAACAAATTATTGAGTATCCTCTAATTAATAAAGCTGGTTATTATAGTTTTATTTTAAAGTATAAACATGAATACTGATTGGTTTAATAAAAACTGGAAACAATTGGCCATTCACAGGGGGCTGATTAAATAGAACTAGTTGCTCCGTGGCTTGTGGAAATCTTCCGGACCAGGAATCGAACCCATGTCCCCTGCATCGGTAGGCATATTCTTATCCACTGTGCCACCAGGGAAGTCTGAAAGTGAAAGAAAAGTGAAAGTTGTTGTGTCTGACATTGTGATCCCATGGACTGTATCCCTCCAGGCTTCTGTCCATGGAATTCTCCAGGCAGGAATACTGGAGTGGGTTTGCCTGTTCCCTTCCAGGTAATCTTCCCAACCCAGGGAATCGAACCCAGGTCTCCTGCATTGCAGGCAGAATCTTTACTGTCTGTGCCATCAGGGAAATCCGAGTATGAAGTTAAATGGCCTTTATTATGTTGAGATAAGTTCCTTCTGTATCAGCTTTGTTGAGTTTTATCATGAATGACTGTTGAATATTGTTAAATACTTTTTTCTGTCTGTTGAGTTGACCGTGTGATTTTAATCCTTTTATTAACATTGACCACACTCAATGATCTGCAAATAATGAACTATTCTTGTGTCCCTGTAGTACATCCCACTTGATCATGGTATATTGTTGGATTCAGTTTGCTACTTTATGTGGATTTTTGTCTTTATTCATCAGAGATACTCGCCTGTAATTTTCTTTTGTAGTCTTTATCTGTTTTGGTACAAGGGAAATCGTGGCCTTGTAGAATCAATCTGGGAGTATTCCATTCTCAGTTACTGGAATAGTTTGAGGATAGGTATTAGCTTTTCTTTATATGTTTAGAATTCCTTTGTGAAGCCTGGAGTTTTGGTTTGCTGGGTTTTTTGTTAATTACAAATTCAATTTCACCACCAATGATTGGTCTGTTCAGATTGATTTGATTCAGTCTTGGGATAAGTTTCTAAAAATTTGTGCATTTCTTCTAGGTTGTCTGATTTGTTGGCATATAACTATTTGTGGTATTCTATTTTTTTGGTATTTCTAGTAGTATTTCTCCTCTTTCATTTATTCTATTTGGGTCCTTTCTTCTCAATGGTGCTGCTGCTGCTGTCGCTTCAGTTGTATCCAACTCTGTGTGACCCCAGGGACGGCAGCCCACTAGGCTCCCCCGTCCCTGGGATTCTATAGGCAAGAACACTCAAGTGGGTTGCCATTTCCTTCTCCAATGCATGAAAGTGAAAAGTGAAAGTGAAGTCGCTCAGTCGTGTCCAACTCTTAGCAATCCCATGGACTGCAGCCTACCAGGCTCCTCCGTCCATGGGATTTTCCAGGCAAGAGTACTGGAGTGGGGTGCCATTGCCTTCTCCAGATCTCAATGAGCCTGGCTAAAGATGTATCAATTTTATCTTTTCAAAAAACAAGTGCTTGGTTCATTGATGTTTTCTATTGTTTTCTGGACTTTATATTTCCTCTCTTATTTCCTTCCATATGCTAAGTTTGGGCTTTGTTCTTTTTCTAATTCCTTTAGATGTAATTAGGTTGTTTACCTGAAAATTTTGAGGTAGGCCTTATATTTGCTATGAACGCCCAATAATCACTATGAAATTTGCCAGTCTGGTTTGAGGAGTGAGAAGAGTCTTTTTTTAATTTGTCCTCCTTTTTGGTATTTGAATTTTTTATAACATGCTTCTGTGAATTTTACAGTTAAAAACAAAATCGGATTAAAAAATTTTTAAAGTCACAGTAAAACCAATCAACCTGACAGGTACTTAAAATATGAATGAGAGTAAATGCGAACTACTTAGGAGGAGTAATTTTCTAAAATTAGTTAATTCTCTCATTTTCAGATAACTGTCAAGATTTATTTCTGTAAGTCCCCATTCTTTTGGTTCACAGAACTTTTTTAATAATATCAGACATGGACTTTCTGAAGAATTATATTAATAGCCACACAAATTTGCGATTAAAAGAATATTACTTATATGTCTTCAATTTATAGCTTAACTATACTGGAAGTTCACTGGCAGAGTGTTGAATGAAAATGTCCATAGTTGGCCATTGCCAATTATTTAATAGTTATCATGATTAAGGGAAAACAGTTAGCCAGTGCTTCTTAAAACCTGGAAGAAAGTAAATTAACTTTAAGTCTTTTGGCAGTTGCAATAGTTGAATATTTCATGGTAGTTTCTGAAAAGCTTTTAATTATTCCAAACTTTCAATAAATGATACCTCAAGGTAATTACCTCAAATTTTGTATGAAATTGTAATAATGAGTTGTTTTTTATTTTAGTCAGAGAAAAAAAATCTGTGTTCTTAAATATAGCATTAGTTTCATTTACAAATACTATTTCTGAAACAGTTCTCTTACCAAAGCCTGGGAAAATACAACCAAATACAATTTTCTTTGGATACCTCTACTAGCTCAGGTTTTCACATGGAAAAGTACAGTGATATGGAAATACATTTTATTATCAAACTTCTTTGAGGATATTTACAAAAAGTGGGATATAATTAAAAATGTACTAAACAATGTCATTATAGACTTTGTATACATTATCAAATGTTTCTAACAATTATTTCTTATACAAACATGATGACTTCAACACAAAAAAGGTTATGCAGGTTATACAGTAACTGGAAAAAATTACTCAATTCTAAATTATCTGACAGTGCCTTTACAATTTTTTTCTAAGAAAACTTCTCAATAACAAAAAGAGTGCAATTAACTTTATGGCTTATAAAGTTTTATTATGTAAGTATAGCAAACAGCATTCCAGTTAATTTTCATCTTACACAGTAAAACCACAATAGGGTGCCTAGTAACTCAGAAATTACTTCATTTGCGCACACTGATTGTATAAACAGACTTAGAGAAATTAGGGCAAGTTACCCCCATCACAGGGAAAATACATTTCCCAAAGGTTTTGCATAATTAATTTGCTTTTAGTTTTTAAAATTCCTGTATGAAGGTGAAACTCCTGTGAGAATAAAATACTGAGAGATGCTGTGGAATGTCTTCTGGGAATATCTAACGGTAGGCAGTATAGCAGAATGGTTAGCAGTAAGGACGACTCTGGAGACACATTGCCTGGATTCAAACCCACATCCTAACTGTGTGACCTTAGGCAGCTAGTTAATTTTCCTGGGCCCCACTTTCCTAATCTATGAGACAAAGTTTGTAATGACTTATCCATGTCTACTGTGAGGGAAAAACATGTAAAGAGCTCAGAACAGAGGAGCACTGGTGTTTGCTTCCATTTTTTCAAGGGTATTTTTAGCCCTACACAAGGGATTGGCTTCAGGGATCTCTGAAGGCCCTCTCATTATGTTCACAAGAACATTCTTTTCTTTTGCTATCTCAAATTCCATGGGCAATGTTAGTTAACACTTTTATAACTTTTAGCTTATTAATATCTGATCTTCACAACAACACTGAGGAAGACAGAGGCAAGAATTATAACCTTTATTTTATAGATTGAGGAGCTCAAAGCTCAGCCAGGTTTTCACCTGCCAAGGTCAACGTAGTTTAAGAGTGGAGCCAGATTTTTGGGCTTCACATCTTTTGTTCTTTTTGGAGGGGAAAAAAACATTCACAGTGATTATTTAGGAATCAAGAAACACAAAGCCCCTATGTTTTCTATAAGTGGATAGTCCTAGATCTTTAACTTTTTTGGGGGGAAACTATTAGTAACTTTTAAAAGCTATGAGAAAGTCTAACCTCTTTAATATGTTAGGGTACAGAAACTGTTTAGCTGGCTGCTGGAGCTGCAGTGTTTCTAAAAATGCTTATTTCATTCTCTCATTTGCTCAGCTGATAATACAGCCCTACTCTTTATAAACTGTTTCATGCTGCACCCCACCCACTCCCCTAAACTGCTTAAAATAATTGATTTAAAAACATTCTGGATATCTGTAAAGCCTTCCAATAAGCTAAAGGAAGAAAAAAAGAACCCAGTTTGTTATTCTTTTCTGTAGCATTAACTGGCCCTGCACTGTCCCTACTTTTGGCATGTACTTAATCTTCTTCCTTAAATTATACAGTCCCATGTAAAGAGAAATTGTGTGATTAGAGCTCAGATCTGTACCCATATCTAATGGTGGCATCACAACAGCATCAATGGGAATGTGAATATTTAGCAGCAGAGCTGAACTATAGGAAGATGTTTGTAACAACTCAGCACTGAGACCAGCAGTTCCTACTCCTGGTTTTGTGTATCAGTTGTCCCAAATAATTTTAGGGGCTGCTGCAACATACAAACAAAAGGTGACAACTTTTCATGTTCTAAAGAGCATATTCAGTATTTCAACCCAAAGAATTTAGAATGGTACTACTGTTTTGAAGTTTAACTGACCTAAAAGAGAAGAGTAAACAAGTTCAACACTCCCTTTCTAGGCATCTAGGAAAAACCCCTTAGTGCCTCTGTGGTCAGGCAAACAAATGTTTAAAGATGATAGGAAATGGCATGTTGGTAGCCTCTCAGTTATCTCATAAATGCAAATATGTTTAGTTATAAACTGTGTAATAACTCTTGTATTTGATCAAGCTGCGCAATAACTGGACTCTAGCTTGCCTTTTTTCTCCTTTTTAAGAAAAGTAATGTAAGAACAGGAAAGGGAAGATAAATTAAGTGCCACTATTGTATGAAAATGAACGATTTAGGAAAAAATACAAAAACCAGTTATTGCTTATGTTGTAAAGGTTTATGAAAAGCTTCATCCTGGATTCCATTATGGGTTTTTATGACTCCATTTCCCCTCTTGTACCTACTCAGGAACTACAGTATCAGTGTCACTGATTCCTTATATTTTCCGTATCTTTGCATCCTTTCAGATGACAGCATACAAAGAACAGTTACACAGCAAAATACCAGTCCATCACATGAAATGCTTCCTTACTGAAGTTAGCTCACTGATAACTAAGGATCTTCTTCCATGTCATCTGGATTGGGAGCCATAATGAAGTGCTTTGGGTATACAAGGTTGTGTGTGTATGCATGTATTTCCCAGCGGGCATCGTCACTTTCGTGTGTAATGTAACGTTCACCAATGCGAGTTTCAAATTCTCTAAGGTCAAGCCAAGTCTGATAGTCCTAGGGGAAAAAAGTGAAGATTATGAACAGTAAAAGAAACAAAATACTGTGAACTTGTTCTTTTTGCTTAGCACCCTAGTTATGTAATCGACAACCCCTACCCACTGCTGCTGCTGTGGCTAAGTTGCTTCAGTAGTGTCCGATTCTGTGCGACCCCATAGACAGCAGCCCACCAGGCTCCCGTGTCCCTGGGATTCTCCAGAAAAGAATACTGGAGTGGGTTGCCATTTCAAGTACTAGCTATACAATAAGTTCCATTTGTAATACTTTAGGCTAGGGTTAGCAATGTTATACTTTTTCAGATTTAGTCTCTCTCATGAAGGAAGTAACTCTTCTAAAATTAAGAAGTGGTGGTTAATAATAACTATTAATCTGATTACCTCTTACTCCTCAAAACAGGGGAAAGGTGCTTTAGACTCTGTTATCAGGATAATAGTTGCTGAGATTAATTATGATTACATTTGTTCTAAAGTTACTTATATCCCTCATTCCCTTTACAGTAATTGTTCTAAAGCTCCTCTCTAGTCTGAAGTTTGGGAGTATCTTTTGATAAATCTATGCAATGGGTTTTAGGGGAATTAAACCAAACAGTTAAAATGGCATATCTGATCTTTTCAATATAAAATATAAACCTTTTGGTTTGAATTTACATTTTAAAAATAAAATATATTTGACAATATAATGTGTTATGCTCACCTTACAAAAAAATAAACACCATAAGGCCCTAAGACAGGTGGAATCTGATGATCTTTTAAGAGTGGTTTCATTAAGTAAGACAAGTCACCATGAACTTCATTCTTCAAATGAAGACTGCCAAAGAGAAATACATTGTTTTTACCTGCAGCCAGGGATGACTAAGAGATTTGTCTACGCTGTAACGTTTTCTCATCTTCACTTGAAGTAGGTTGTTGATCAAATCAATTGCTAAGGGAAAAGACAAAGTATGTGAATCTGAGCACTGACCACCGCAAACCTGTGACTCTGCCTAGAAGGCAGTTCAATCCATAGCAATATAGGGTTGAGGATTTTTGCTTCTCAAGGACATAGCCTTTAAGATAATGTGTTAGTGATGGATAAATATTTATTGAATTCAGTGTACCTGATTGATTAAGGAGATAGTACAGAATACAAGTTAAAAGTATAGACTGGAGCCCGCATGCTTGAGCCCAAGTTGTTACTGTGTGTGACATGGGGTCGGTTACTAAACTGCACTGTGCCTGTTTGCTCATCTGTAAAAAGTAGTAGTTGAGAAGATGAAATAAACTTAATATACACAAAGGGCTCAGAATGATGCTTTTATGTGCTAAGAATTAACCATTACTTTTAAAAATGAATAAAACAGACTCTCTTTACAGTCTTATTTTTTTGTTGTTTTTTTTCCCCTCCACAACGATGCTCTGCTATTCTCCAGTCTTGGGCTTCGTCTGGAAAATAGCCAAAGCCATTGCCTTGCTCCTGCAGATGTAGTTATAGTGAGGTAATAACTTCTTACCAAAAGTTCATACTTAACAGGTTTTTAATTCATGGTATTTTTGTGTATGTAGTGAGATCTTAGCATGCATATTTTATCCAATTATTTGGAGAAGTGGGCTAACTATAAAACCAAAGCAACCATGTAACTACACACTGACAATATCCTTATGTAACAAGGCAATTGTTTCATTCCCTGGATGAGCCAAATTAATGACTTATCCTATACTATTTCTAGTTCTATATACCATAATACCAGTCAAAATCTTCCAGATTTTTTTCACCCTGTTTTTTCTCCCCAAAGTATTATAAGTAGTAGTTTCTCTATATTCTAAATATCCATTGTTCCTTAAATGGCAGTCTGCTATGTACATCAGGATCATTCAGTGTGTTTACTAACATGCATTCCTGAGTAGCAATACAGCTGGTGAGTCTGAGTCTTAGGGATGGAGCCAGAGGGTCTTTTTTAATAACCTTACCAAGTGATTCTGATCTAAGAGGTCTGTAGATCATACTGTCCAAGGAGCTCTAAGGTGACTTTGGCAACATCCCCAAACCCTCATATATACTTCTTCCATCAGATCTCTTCATTAACAAGCCTACTATTTACATGTTGTCCCTCAAACTTTTCCCAGTTTTATTAATCCCTATGATTAGGTCTCATACTTGGCAGAATTTTAAAAAATATTTTAAGTGGTGAAGATAAGAAAAGTGACTGTGAAAAGATAGATTACTTCAGGAAAAATAGGCCCAACCAGTAGCCTAAGTAGATCATGCAGTCTGGAGTTCAGGGAAGACATCACAGATGAGCCACAAGATCAGGGATCTCTGAAGGGCCGGAAGGGTTTCGACAGTGAGGAGAGTAGGCAGGGGGAAGGTCTAAAGCAAAATGCAGCAAACGGCTGAAAGCAGCTCGTGTAGGCAGTAGTAGCAGATGAGGCCAGAAGGTTAGAACTTGGGCTGTATCACAGAGACCTACAGGTGCAGCCTGGTTACAGGGAGGCTGAGGTGTCTGGGAGCAATTGGATGAAAGTAGCATTTCCAGAAGACGGACTTGGCAGTGGTGACTGGGGAGGACAATTAAACAGCTGTTTCAGTAGTTTTGAAATGAGGCAGTTGGGATCTGGATTAGTGCCCTGCCTGGAAACTATTAGCAAGATAAAGAAACAATATATAAAAGGAAGTATTCTTGAAACAATGGTAAATAGCTGAATTTGGAAGATGAATGGGAAATATTAAAAAGAGATGTCAAAACAGGGTGATTTGGAATCATGAAGGTTTTTAAACTAAGAGGCACAGACCAAAAATTAAAATTTTTTTTTACCTTCACCAGAAATTTCTCTCCATGGATTTGGTGGGTACATAAATGCAGCATTCTGGATTTGGTCATTTATATCTTCATCTTCATTAAAAGGAAATGTGCCGCTGAGGCTCACATAGACGATAACTCCCACTGACCACATATCTAGAGAACGGTTGTAACCTTTGCTCCTGAGAACTTCAGGGGCTAAGTATGCTGGAGTTCCTACCACAGATCTCCTGAATGACTTTTCACCAATGATGCGTGCAAACCCAAAGTCACACAGCTTCACCTGGAAATTAAGGATGATGTTAATTTTATATTATTGATATAGATTAAAAAAATATATATCAATTTATTTATACATACCTGTCTCTAAATATGATATGGAATCATTTAAACACATTTGCCAACTGTATTGATTATGAATGTCAAAAGATTATACATATGGAAATTGTAAAATACCCTTTTCCCAAAAGGAAGATACATTATAACCCTATGATCCATTACTAACAATATGAAGAACTTTGCTAAGTGCTCATTTCAAATAGTCACTTTTGAAGTTTAGCTTCCAGAATGCCAAATACCAGACTGGTATTATCAGTGCTCATCATTTTTGATGAAATGGAGGGTGCTGATCTTTTATCATCTGGCTTTTAAGGAGACCCCTTTCTATCACCTGTGAGCAGGAATTGTTTCGTTTTTAAATCCTCAGTGGCCTCACAGTGCCTGAGTTTGGCACCACCAAACTCAAGTGTTTGCTCAATGAAAAATCAGTTACGATATTTAAAAACTTACCCTTTATTTTACTTAATCGTAGAATCTCTCTTCCCAAGGTGACTATATATTGGCAAGTATATACACACCAGTTCAGGTGTGTTAAAAGATAACTATTAATGTGGCCAGTAAAAGAGTAATACTAGAGATTGCTTGAAAGAATTAAGAGTAGCTTTTCTATGACTATGGAACAAAATATTGCTAGTTTGATGTTTAGATTTAGAGAGTTATGTCTGAGGGTAGCCATAGTCACTACCATGCTCTTTTGGAAAGAAGGCTCTGGAAATATAATGAGCTTGCTGCCCATTCCTCTAGCAGAGGTTTAAATTCTGGTGATTAAGGATATATCCATGCTGAACAGCAAATGCCAAGTACTTCCCTGAGGGAAATGCCCAGATTCACAAAATGTCTTCACTAAAAACGTTAAGATGAATTGAGAGATGGGGGATTTGGCCTCTCAAAACCAGTGATATATGTAATGACTGGAAAGCAAAGATGGACCTTCATATGTGTTTTTATGATGTTTGTTTTGTGTCATTACTGAATTTGGCTACTTCCTCTGAGATTCAAATCCTATTTGAAGAACTGGATTATCAACCATGAAGAAATGTGAACTCTCTTTCCCCCTCATCAAATGCCATATTTCAGCTAATATTTTGACAAAGATGACTTGGCAGTTTGGCAACTGAAAAAAGAGTGGCCATGGCTAGCATTTGGTAAAAAAGAAAAAGTATCAAATAAATGATATTATTTTCCCTTTGATCCTAACGGAGGTCAGAAGGGTCGAGTTTTAACCTTAGCTGGGGGGTGTGCATCCTTTGCCCATACTCCTTGGTAGATTAAATGAAATAATATACGGAAGCACTTTATTTAAAATATAGCTTCAATGCTCATGGCACCTTTTTGACCTCATAAAGATAAGGGATTACTTTTATTCTCATGCATTCTAAGAGGAATATGATTACTTCCTTAAATGTAAAAGAGTTGAATAATTTTTTAAAATATATCTTTCTTTGAAAGACAGTCTGAGTTGTATTTACCAACTGAATAGTCATCTGTTGCCCTTATTCTAGCCTCTTGTCTAATTGTTTTTTAAATAAGTGCACATAAACAATAACTTGGAAATAAATTATTCGAGTTGATGACAGTCATAAGAAACATTCATAGGCACCACTAATGTATAGTCCTTAGGATAAATGATTCAGACTTTGAGTTAAGAACCATTTTTAGGTTATGAGATAAATCTGATCAAGATGAACATGTTTTAATGAAATTAAATTTAAACAAGTAAACAAAATGAGTGTATCATATGCAGGAGACACATTATCATCATACGTATGTGAGCCACAGTGGTGATGGGAAATGTAATTCATCCATGGGTTTTGCTGAGTATGTCTGAAATACAGTACTCCAAAGAGGAAGTGTTGGCTGCCTGCCTCAGCCAAAATCTCATCTTCCCATTTCAGGATTATCTCTCAGCTTATTTCATAGGGAATTTGTCCTGAGGACCAAGCACCAACCAGGCTACCTCTTCCTACTTCATTCCCAAACCACAGGGGAGTGGGTGAACTGTGCACAAATCACAAAAAATCACTCCTTAAGAACTGGTCTAAAAAGTCATTAGGTGTAAAAAGTCTTCATGAAAACAAACAATGGATCAATAATTCGTAAAGTCTCAACTCAGTCAGGTATAAATCCTCCCCGCTATTTGCAAGCTGAAAACTTTATTTCTGTAAATAGTTATGAACTGACTCTACAGCACTGCCTTTCATTATAAGGGTGCTTCATAACGCTGTCACACAGATACTTAAAACCATACTTTAAAAAGGCTCTGGAGAATAGCTCACCTGAGGAAATGGCTCTGCTGATGCGAGCAGCACATTTTCTGGCTTTAAATCACAGTGCACAATATTCTTAAAATGCAGATTCCTCAAAGCAACAAGTATCTGTTATTGGAAGAAAAGAGAATTTTTTCTGTTCTTGGCAGTCACAGCTAAATCCTAACTGGACACCCCAAACGGTATAATAATTTGAAAAGTCCATTACAATTCATCATGATTTAACTATAAGTGTTATTGTCTTCTTCAAAGTAACAACACCCACAATACCCTGATATGTGAAAAGCACTATTTCTCATAGTCCTTAATTTTTCTCTAGTTTCAATAAAAAAAAGTTTAAAATACCTGTGTGACCATGAATTTAGTTATCCGTTCTGGAAGTCGACTTTTCTCACTAGATAAAATCATTTCCAGCATATCTCCATGTAGCTTTTCCATCACTACAAAAACTCGTTCTGGGGTTTCAAACATACATTCCAGGTTTACAATTCCAGGATGGTGTAAATTCTGAAGAGTTGCAGAACATTATGTGACCAACTTGAGTAAAGTTTTACTATACAAATATCTAACAATGTACTGCAATTAACTGTATGGAATAATGGCACAAAAGATAGTTCAGAAAAATAAAAGCAAATAAAATAAAAAGGATCATGGAGTTTGATTTTCAAAGTTGTGTACTGAAGAGAAGATGCACGGGAAGGGAAAGAATGTTTTCCCAGTTTGGTTATAACTACCCTTGTCCATTACTGCTTTTCCTTTCTTCTCATCTTTTTAATCTTCTGATGGTACTCTAACTTTACGCTTATCCACAAATAGGCACCAACTGCCAATCAAAGTTTTAGCCAATTACACAGAGATTTGGTTCTTCAGGGCTATTTGTAAAGGTCTTGGCTCAACACGTGGCTTTGTCTTTAAGGTAGTTATTTATTTAAGTCCTGATCTCATATTATATCTTGATTTGGTCTTCCCTCTTTCAGGTTCAGCATCTCTACCACCATCACCTGATTTTTCTTAAGCACTATTAGGCTCACAGTTTGGGGCTTCACTGATAGCTCAGTTGGTAAAGAATCCACCTGCAATGCAGGAGACCCCGATTTGATTCCTGGGTTGGGAAGATCTGCTGGAGAAGGGATACCTACTCCAGTATTCTTGGGCTTCCCTTGTGGCTCAGCTCATAAAGAATTCACCTGCGATGTGGGAGATCTGGGTTGGGAAGATCCCCTGGAGAAGGGAAAGGCTACCCACTCCAGTATTCTGGCCTGGAGAATTCTATGGATTGTATAGTCCATGGGGTCACAAAGAGTTGGACACGACTTAGGGGCTTTCACTTTCAGGCTCACAAGTTGGAAAAATATAAAGCTGAATGTGATAGTTAAAAAAAAAAAANGACTTTTCTCACTAGATAAAATCATTTCCAGCATATCTCCATGTAGCTTTTCCATCACTACAAAAACTCGTTCTGGGGTTTCAAACATACATTCCAGGTTTACAATTCCAGGATGGTGTAAATTCTGAAGAGTTGCAGAACATTATGTGACCAACTTGAGTAAAGTTTTACTATACAAATATCTAACAATGTACTGCAATTAACTGTATGGAATAATGGCACAAAAGATAGTTCAGAAAAATAAAGGCAAATAAAATAAAAAGGATCATGGAGTTTGATTTTCAAAGTTGTGTACTGAAGAGAAGATGCACGGGAAGGGAAAGAATATTTTCCCAGTTTGGTTATAACTACCCTTGTCCATTACTGCTTTTCCTTTCTTCTCATCTTTTTAATCTTCTGATGGTACTCTAACTTTACGCTTATCCACAAATAGGCACCAACTGCCAATCAAAGTTTTAGCCAATTACACAGAGATTTGGTTCTTCAGGGCTATTTGTAAAGGTCTTGGCTCAACACGTGGCTTTGTCTTTAAGGTAGTTATTTATTTAAGTCCTGATCTCATATTATATCTTGATTTGGTCTTCCCTCTTTCAGGTTCAGCATCTCTACCACCATCACCTGATTTTTCTTAAGCACTATTAGGCTCACAGTTTGGGGCTTCACTGATAGCTCAGTTGGTAAAGAATCCACCTGCAATGCAGGAGACCCCGATTTGATTCCTGGGTTGGGAAGATCTGCTGGAGAAGGGATACCTACTCCAGTATTCTTGGGCTTCCCTTGTGGCTCAGCTCATAAAGAATTCACCTGCGATGTGGGAGATCTGGGTTGGGAAGATCCCCTGGAGAAGGGAAAGGCTACCCACTCCAGTATTCTGGCCTGGAGAATTCCATGGATTGTATAGTCCATGGGGTCACAAAGAGTTGGACACGACTTAGGGGCTTTCACTTTCAGGCTCACAAGTTGGAAAAATATAAAGCTGAATGTGATAGTTAAAAAAAAAAAAAGCAAACTATCTTACTTGTATTAAACAAAACTTCTTCAGAAGTTAATTTGAGAAGCCAGCCATACAAAAACATTTAATGGTTCTTTATTTCTGGACATAAATCTAAACTTCTGGATGAATTTTAATATCTTCAATAACCTGGTTTCATTTTTCTTACTCAGACTTAAATGTTCTTAAATACTGGCCCAAGTGATTAAATGTTTTAATCCTTACTAAGAGAAATAGTTTTTTCTTATGCTTCTTTCCTCCCACTGTGGATATCTAATTACGCCAAGAGGGCAAACTTTTTTCCAGCCTGTGTGAAGTTGGGCCCCATGTCTCAACTGTGTTTTGAATCCACCATTCTCAGTTCCCGCCATAATGCCTCCGTTTTCACTGACACTGCCTCTCTCCTGGACTACTGCAGCAGTGGCCCCTGCATTCCCCACGCAGCAGTGCTTATCCCGCGGTACTGTATCACATGTATACTATCTTGCTCCCTAGTACAGTACTGACAGCAGAGACCGTGTGTTAGTCAATTTTAGCTTACCTTCTGAATCACGGTGTTTTAAAAGTGTTTAGAAAATGCACAGCAAGCACAAAGTAAATATTGTTTATAATCACCTTAAAACAATTTAATGATGGTGTTCCAGGTGGCAAAATAAAGTGATACAATCTTATAGTAGATAAAGTGAAATACCCCAGTGGTGGGGCATGATAATGGCAGTAAGCAGAAGATTCAAAATGTCCTAACTCTGATCAACTTAGAGCTGTAAGTGTGGCTGGCTGTCCCCAATACACTGTAGTCAAATCACCTCTCAAGTTTCTCGCCCCCAACCCCTGCCATCCTTGAGAACATACACATGAACACACAAAAACAGAAGTATGCTGTAACATAATTAACAACTTCTATTTGTTTAATGTCCTATTTCCTCTGGAATCTGTTTTGGTAAATTATAGTTTCATAGAATTAATCATTTTCTCCAGGCTTTCAAGTTTATCTAATAGAGTTGCACAAGATAGTATCTCAGTGAGTGAAAGTCACTGAGTCGTGTCCAACTCTTTGTGACCCCATGGACTATACAGTCCACGGAATTCTCCAGGCCAGAATATTGGAGTGGGTAGCTCTTCCCTTCTCCAGAGGATCTTCCCAACCCAGGGATCAAGCCCAGGTCTCCCACAATGCAGGCGGATTCTTTACCAGCTGAGCCACCAAGATAGTACCTTAAGATTCCCTTAATTTTTTTCAGTATTTGTGATCATCCTCCCAAAATGTTTTTGTATTTTCTTATATTTTGATTCAGTTGGACACTTAGTTTGTTGCTATCCCACCCACATAGCTAACCAGCTTTTGGATTTACTGTACTAAATTTATTAACTTCCAGTTTTATTTTTGTTAATTCTGTTTTCCTCAGGTTGACTGTTCATCCTTTAACTTGAGTTGGACTCAGTTCATTTATTTTCATTCCTTCCTCATTAAGTATTTGACATTTCTATGAGTAGTAGTTTAAAAGCTCTGATAAACAGTATTTTCACAATTATTTTCTAAATACTTGGGTCATGATTTTGCTCGCTGATTCAAGAATTATGACATTTAAAAGTTTTTTCACGTGGTGGGAGATTTTTCCCCCCAATTTTATAATTTATTTGCAGTTTTAGTACATTAAGATAAAAAACTGTTTTTTAAGCTAATAAAGTATTTACTTATTTGTGGGCCCAGAGTTCAATATAAACTGGTTCAATGTGCCTTATAATGTTTGGGCCTCCTCTGTTCTTACTGAGCTTTGTCTACTCCATCTGTCATGGACATCTACATATTTGTCTGTTCCTCCCTGTATGGTCGCTAGTTTTCCTTTAAAGTTATTGACATCATTTGGTTTAGCGTGATTTGCACTCTTCTACTGAGAGTGCCCTTCTTAATTCATTTCATGTTTTCTCTTGAATTAAATCTTACTAGGTCATGACGCCCCTTTGCTTTCTTCTATCTGAGAGAAACCCAGAGAGGCTGTCATGACTGTAGACCTCAGAAAGAGCCAGCAAAACCAGTTCTTGTGGTGGTGCCTCTTCCTGCATCTGCCCGGTCCATCTCCACTGTTGGCGGAAAAACTTCTACCTATTTTGTATATCTGAACTCTCTTCTATCTATATTAGAGTATGCTTTTCTGTTTATCATTTTTCTTGTAGCTTCTGGGTGATTTCCAAGAAGAGAAGGGGAAAATACTGAATTTCCTATTTACACAGGGAGCCAGGAGAGCACTTTTATCTTTTCTCCCACTACTTTACTACCCTCTTCAGGCAATAACAAAAGATTTTACATTACTACATCCTTATGAAATGAAAGTAACAAAATCTCCCATACTACAATTATTTAATTATGTTCTCAGTCAGGCAATATCAATGAAAAGAACCAGAGTGATATAATAATAAAGTGTTCACATTGTATATTACCTGCAAATTCCTAAACTTAGTTTTATTAACATTTGCAGTTGGTAACATGGGAGAAATAAGCTTCAGTATTTAGTTCAGAGCTGTATTTGTGATCAAAGTTAAAAGGAGAACTTATATCTGGAATCTAAAGTTTGACACAAATGAACATTTCTATGAAGCAGACACAGACTCACAGAAATAAAGAACAGACTGGGGGAAAGGAGTAGGGGGAAGGATGGATTAGGAGCTTGGGATTAGCAGATGCAAACCAGTACACATAGGATGGATAAACAACAAGGTCCTACTGTACAGCACAGGGAACTATATTCAATATCCTATGATAAACCATAATGGAGAAGAATATATATATATGTGTATAAATGAGTCACTTTGTTGTATAGCAGAAATTAACACATTGTAAATCAACTACAATAAAATTTTAAAAAGTGACAAGGAGAAAGCATTATGAATACATCCTTAATATTTATTTTTTTGCATAAAAACTGGATATTGAGAAAGAGTCCAAAATTAGATATGAAAAAAGATCTCTAACAATATTTTCAAACCCTAATGCAGAGTCTGAATGCTACTATTCAGACTATTTTAAAGGTAGCTTCATAGGAGAAGGCAGCCTTGAAGTGACCACAGGTAGCTTGTAGACCACCATCTTTTGATCATCTGGGAAAAAGTGAGGCAGGTATTAGTAATAGTGACCAGTGATGTAATAAATGTAAAATTAATTACATGTTTACAACTTTCTTACCTTCTTCTCCAAAGAAGCACCAAGTTCAACAGGCTGTGTATTCTTCAGCTTTACCCACAAGCAAATAGGGCTCTGACAGCATTAACTATTACATTTTCTTAAATACCATGCAAAAGCTACACAATGAATCAATATTTGCATATTATAAATTAAATGTATTCAGAAAAATAAAGCTTTTAATCTTCTAGATGACTTCCAAAACAGATAAACATGTTACATGAGAATAAAAACTCACAGTAATTTATTTTATGGAATTTAACTCATTGCCAATGTATCTTTAAAAATATAGCTTGATGGATTAAACTGTTATAATGAAATGGGGTGGTAGAAGTATCAAAGTGTTTTTTAGTTCATGGAGTGATCAGTTAAGAATGAAATTTGAGCTGTTTTAATTTAAGACTTTATTTATGAAAATGTGTTCCAAACAACCTACTACCATAATGTCAGTCCTTTTAACTCCTAGATTACTGTAATGTAATTTTGCCTTTTTTTTTTTTTTAAAAAAGGGAGTTAATTCAGAAGCTCACTGGCCTCTCACTGAGCCAAAATGTTATAAAATGCAAACAAAAAAAACAAAAACCAAATCTTACCAGTTCACTAGACAGACTTGGATTTAAAAACTCATAAATCAAAAATTAAAACCAATACAAAGCAACTTTTTACCTGTAAAATAGCCACTTCATTACGGAGCTGACTTTCCTGTTTTGTGGGGAATCTCATCTTATCAATTACTTTAATAGCCACATCCCTTCCAGTCTTTCTGTGTTTTCCTATTTTTCAAAAAAGTCCAGGTAAGAAAGAAGATGCAAATTGATGTCACATACAATACAGAAGTTTCATTAGGAAGTTGTCCACAAACTGAAATTAATATGTATTTACTTTTGTATTTCTTTTAGGGGGCAGGCTCATTTTGTTCTTTCTCCATCTCTCACCTATAATTACTATAATTTTCCCTTATAATAACTGCCTCTCATAAAGGCTGTTTTATTATTTGAAATAGCAGGAAATTTGAATGAACTTGTCTGCTGAAAAATAATCCACCTTATTAAATATATGAAAGTTAACTATGTGATTTAGTCTTCAGAAATTCTGTCAAGATACAAACACCACCATGGAATTCATTTTATTCTAGGTTCTTTGCAGAATGATTTAACTATATATTAGGGTAAATCTTCAAGCAGAAACGCCAACTAGTCGTGGTAAGGAATGCAAAAGGTTTAACATTACTTTTCTACCTTGCATCATAGCTTGTAAAGTAGCTTTACATACATTAATGAATATACAGGTCAGGTTGTATAAGCCCCATTAAACTGATGAAGATTCTGAGCACAGCGAGGTTAAAAGGCTTCGGCAATGTAAGTCAGAGAGCGAGATAAGATTTCAGGTGTTCACACCTGATACACCATTTGTGCCAACCGCAGACAAACGGGCAACTGTGTGGGAAAACCAGTGGGGCACATACTTCAATAAATGAACTCTCAGAGTCCAACATAAACTTCAAACCACACAAACATCTTTCTGTGTAAGCTACAAGAAACGATGAAAACTATTGTGAATTTTCTGATTCTCTGTTTCTTTTTAAAGTTTTCCATTTAAATTAAGAAATTAATACTTCCATGGGGTCGCTAAGAGTTGGACATGACTGAGTGGCTTCACTTTCACTTTTCACTTTCATGCATTGGAGGACATGGCAACCCACTCCAGTGTTCTTGCCTGGAGAATCCCAGGGACAGAGGAGCCTGGTGGGCTGCTGTCTATGAGGCTGCATAGAGTCAGACATGACTGAAGTGACTCAGCAGCAGCAGCAGCATAGTGAAAAGGACTTATCTAAAACTATGCAGATTAATCTCTGAGGAAGAAACCACTTGCCAAATTGTGAAAACATGCTAACAACTGGCAGATGGTTTTTAAATTTCCTAATTTTCTACATTATCTACAACACGCAAAAGGCTGCAACTGCTTACCTCCATAGACGATACCAAACTGGCCTGAACCAAGCACCTCATCTGCAAAGATCTGGTAAACGGTACTGATGTCCTATTTGGGAAAGAATAAGTGTTATTATTTCCATGAAACCATGTCAATATCTCTGATTCTTATCATTCAAATACTGAAATACATTTCAGTTTTTATGGTTGAGGGGTTTCTTTTTCACAAAATACTTTATGAAATACAGACATTCTCTGTCCTAAAAAAGACCAACTTGACTATGACTCTTACTGTACACCTATAATGTATTCTGTAAGACCACCACTGGGGGAAACATGATTTGTATTAAAAAATATATTTATTAAGTAGTGATCTATAAAAAGTAAATTAACATAAAAATTGAGAAAAAAGTTTTACCAACTTTACTATTAAGAGACTTGCTATCTTTGACTTGAAGGAAAAAATCAAAAGTTTTATATTTTTGAGATCAGCCTTATTTTAAAAGACTGATGAAAAGAGTATGTGTAACTCATATCTACTCTTCAATCTTCTTCCTTCCCTTTTATTTCCCATTAGTGGCTGCCACTGTCAGAATATTCTTAGAAAGCATTCTCCAATCCTTCCCACAGATCCTCGGTCAAGGTCTCATCTGGGTACGTGCTGCAGTCTCCATGAAGCCAAGGATTACACCTATTTTATTCAATTTTACATTCACAGACAGTGCCTTCTCATTAGTCACTGGATTGAATAAACCAAGTTTATTCAAGGCCTCATGCCCTCATTAGTAAAGCAGATATAATAACATCTACCTTACTGGATTTTTAAGTGAATTAAATGAAGATATACCAAGTGTCAAGTCTAGTGCCTGGCATATAAAAATCAGTACTTCCACAAACCCTAATTTCCATTTAAATTAGGTAATCTTAAATAAGCTGAATTCCCTGGGACTTGGTCTTTTCATCTGTAAAAATGAAATGAGAAATCTTCTTTCTCTCCCCAATAATCTGATTCCTATGCTACCTACCAACCCACTCCAATATTCTTGCCTGGAGAATCCTATCGACAGAGAAGCCTGGCAGGCTGCTGTCCACAGGGTCAGACACGACTGAAGCGACTGTACATGGACACGTGCTACTTGGACAAGAGCCACACAGATCAAATCTCCCTGAAACCCGCCATATCCCACCACACACCTGGATATCCAGTTTCTACTACAATCTTAGAAAACCCAACGTTTATGTTACTGAACAGTAACAGCTGGATGCCCCAAGTTGAAGAGTAAGAGGGATTTGAATCAAATAAATTTATATACAGCTTTTGGGCTTCTTTTTCTAGCCTTTTTTCTCACTAATCCAGGAGCTGGCAAACTAGGCTTGTAGGCCAAATCCAGCCTGCTGCCTCTTTCTGTATGGCTCCTGAACTAAGAACAGTTTACATTTCTAAATGGTTGAAAAAAATAAAAATAGTGTCATCTTGTAAAACATGAAATTATATGAAATTCAAATATAACTGTTCACAAAAAAACTTATACTGGAAAAGAGTCAAGCTCATTCCTGCATGTACTGACTATGGCTTTCTCATAATGGCAGCAGAGTTGAGTTAGTAACTGTATATGGACTGCAAAGCCTGAAATAATTACTTCCATCCCCTTATAGAAAGTATGCTGACCCCTACTGTAAACCCCTACATGTACCAGCTAAACTGATTTCTCATTCTGCCTTAAAATCCTGCATTTTCTGTTTCTCTGTACTTTCATGAAGTTTTCTGTCACTGCCATCCTCTCAGTACTCGTGTCAAAACTCTTTTTAAGTATATTTCAAGTTTTACTTCCTTTAGGAAGTTTTCCCTGCTCTGACGAAGAAAGTAGCCTCTCTCTTCTCTTTGAACTAGTCTATCACTCTGTAATTTCTAATGTCACTTATGAAAAAGTTAACTTTATTTTCATTATTTAAAAGGAAACTGCCTCAGTTTCCTTCACAAAGCAGAACTCCTCCAGGAAGTTATCACCCACAGTTCAGTCTAGTGTCTTCAGGCAAACTGCATAGTACTCGATTATAAACTTATTTTCTGGTAAGACTTTCACATTTTATCTTCCTGAATTACTCAATCTGCATATTTTAGCTGTAATATTTACTTACCACATTCTCTTGGATCTGACAATTAGATACAGAGATACTGGTAGACAAATCTTCTGTAAAATGAATGATGTATGGAGAAAAAAACTGTTAGTATATAACTTAGTAATACTAATATTTACTGACATGTGAATGCTTACAGTACCTTAAATTTTAAAAACTAGCTAACATACAGTTAATATCATTACGTTAAAACAAAATTTATCCATAAACAATACTAATCCATCAACAGGAAACTGGTAAAATAGAATATACATCCATACAAAAGAATACTATCTACACATATAAGGATGCAGGGCTGTGTAAGTACTGAGTCAGAAGCTATTTATATTATTAAGTTAAAAAGGTAAGTTTCAGGGTAGTGGCATATGAATCAAAAACAAAATATGATCACTTCTGGTGAGGGGGAGAGATGGGGTTGAGGAACAAAGATTTTTTTTATATGCTTCTATACTGTTTAAAATATATATAAAAAACATACATTATGGTCATAAAACATTAAAATTATATAAATATATAATTTTGAAATATATGATATATATTAAATAGTTCATAAAATCAAACTGTAAAAAGATCATACATCTTTTACAACAAACATGACTTTTTTTGTGAAAATAAAAATATAACAAGACCGTACAAATAGAATAGACTCCCCTCTTCCCAAGCCATCCCCAAATCAAAAAATATACACCAAACTATTAATAATGGTTTTCTGAGGGGGGAGATATACAATTGGGAATAGAGAGACATGTCACATGCATATAGGAAGAGATTCTCATTTTATATTACATATTTCTATAAAGTTTAAACGTCTATATTACTTTGGTAAGCAAAGGAAGTAACTGACAAGAAAAACGGGAAATCAGAAAAGTAAAGCAAGAGACTAGTTGTCAAACATCTAGAATCTCAGTGATAACTCAGAGGAAAAGATATGAAATTTCTTTTATAATCCCAAATATAAAATAATAAAACTTCATTAAGAAGAAAATATAAGCAACTATACATCAAAAAATAAGTAAATGACTGTGGAAACTCCATTTTAAAATATTAAGTCAATTTTAAAATATTAAGTCAACTTTAAATAACCCAAAAAATCAAATATTAATGCAACAGACCAAAAAAGCACAGCATCAACAAAATGAATGAGCCTAAAACTCTGTAGTTCCAGTACTGTAGTTTCAGTAGTTCCAGTTTTCTAGTTTAAGTCAATATTTATTTTGTTTCAAAGGCCTCCACTGTCTTAACCCCATCCAGTTTTTCATTTCTATCACTTCCCAGGAGAACTCTGCTCCAGACTGGCTGTTATAAGGACAGCAGCATCAGCAGTAGCAGCAGCACAGTAATAATGTCACTACTAGGTCATTTCCAATTATTGTATCATTCGCCTTTTAGATGAGAGAAATGAAGAGGCTAAGATCATGAAGCTAGTAAAGCGGCAGAACTGGGCTTTCATTTCCCTTAGCCCTTTTGCGGTCTGTCCATAGGGACTTATAAGCCTAGAGAAGAGTCCATGGATGGGCTTGAGAAGGACCCTAAATCCAATTATATTAAACTTTGTGTTATGTATCTGCATTATTTTCTGGGGTAAAAGGTCCAATCAGAATATCAGACAGTTCTAAAATCCCCTCAAATTTAAGAAACATTGTGATTTTCCATCTTATTTACCCTTTCAGAATCAATATTCAACACCAAACATCTTCATGGTCATTACCCTCATGCCTTTGATCACATGTCCCCTTAATTCCACGCACACCCCAGGTCAGCTCTGCCTATCCTAACTCACGCGAGATCCAAGGTCAAGGTCCAAATCAGGCTTCTCTATCATGAAGTCTCCACTTACCGTCCTATCTGCATCTGAGTTCTTTGAGAAACGCACTACTCCTTTTTGCACTCTACTGCTTTATGTACCTATTTCCCTTCCTATCTTTAAAAAATCTCTGTATTTCTTTTGTATTTGAGCTCAGGGCCTAGCATAATGCCAAGATTAGGTATACTAAGCAGATAGCTGAACTGAAATAAAAGGCATACAGAAACTGGTTGAGGGAATTCCCTGACCATCCAGGGGTTAGGACTCGGTACTTTCACTGCTGGGCTCAATCCCTGGTTGGGGAACTAAGATCTCACACGCTGTGCGGTGCAGCTGAAAAAGGAAAGAGGCTGACATCTCTTTCGATTTAAATGTCCTTGCCTAATGAATGAATGCTGTTTCACCATAAATGACATAATGCCAATGGGGGCGGGGGTTGGGTGCAGGGAAGTGACATTTTACTATGGCTTTGTGATTAAGTATCCACTTGAAACTTCAAACAAATTTAGGTTTTATTTTATAAATTTTGTTGATGCAAAGAAAACGTGTTTCAATTTTTTTTAATGTTTCTGAATGTTTTAATTCAGTTAGAACAAATGCAGCATTTCTGACTTCATGCATAAGTACTATGTGAACTGCAATGCTTTACAGACTGAAAATCCCACCATGAAGCACAATCCTATATTAGCTTACTTAACCACTTTTGGTTCTCTTTTGTTTAATGCTGACAACTCTATACAGTAGGTATTGTTACAGAAAAGGAAAGTACTTGCCAAGATCATACAACAGGTCAGCAGAGCCAAGCTTTAAATGCAGGCAGACTTGACTCTGGAGCCTTGCTGTGGGGACTGCAAGCACATACTATGACCAACATAATTTTATAAAGCAATTAACTAATGGTATTGATTACAAAAATGAAGCTTAAAATAAATATAGAAACACAACTGCACCCACAAAATGCTTAAGAGCCAAAGGGAGAAAAAGTCATCAAAAAGCTTATTGCTTACTGTGATCTTTCCCTTGGCCTGGAGAAGTACAGATGCTGGCTTGAGGTGTCACAGGCATGAGAGCTTGGCGAATTGCTTTTTCCCAGCTCTGTGCTACATCAAGTCCCACTCCAGTGGCAGCAAGAACAGGATTGTGAGAGCTGTCCCCATTGTTCTCACCAACAAAGTATACCATAGTATCAGTGATGATTTCAAAACAGTGTGGGTTGCTGCCTTGTGAAATGCTTGTGAAATCTTGTGGTGAAGATATGCGGAGAATTTCTGAAAGTGGGATTTCCTGAAGTAAAGAATCAAGTGTTAGGAAACATGAGTATGTGGGTTTTTTTTCACATACACTAAACAATCAAAGATATGCATTTTTAATGAATACCATTAAAGACAAACACAAGTATGTGAACGTGGCACATGGACACACAGTCAAGTCTTACGAGGGTTATCTGCTCTGAATGATCTGCATGTCCATCAAGGACAAAGGTGGAGAGCACGGAGTATAATAACCAAGCTAGTAATTCAGGCCTGTAGCAGATCATTAGAAAGAAAGGATTCAGAAGGGCGGCTGCTGCTATAGCCAACACCTGCCATTTCCCAGCTGTCAGGAAGTCAACTCAAGAACTACTCCACTGGCTTCTATCCGCAAGATATGGCCCCAAAGGAGAACGAGGCAGAAACAACAGCAGCAAAGGAGGATGTCAGTACAAGTGTAAGTGGTCTATTCTGGTTCTGTCCATAACTTTAACAATCATTTATGTTTAGTCTACTTCCTAAAGCAGAAAACTTCTTTAGAAAAACCCAACCAATTCAAAGCAATTCATTAGTCTGTATTTTCTTTCTTCCTGATAAAATTGCTATACTAACAATTTTATCTGGTGTCAATTGGTGACATGGCAAAATGTGGAGCAAGTCGAGCAAAGAGAATTATATAAAGAAAAGCCAAAAGAAGCATCTGGGAATTGGGGTCTAAAGTAAAAGGGAAAACAGGAGAAATGCTGAATATCACAATGGCTTCTTCTGATCAGCAATAATCACAGGACTTCTAATAGTCTAATCTAAATCACAGTCTAGCTGTCTTTTGATATGCAAGGGTCAACTCCCTTATATAAAATGGCTAGACATCCATTGATATGGAGAATCACTTGGTACCCAGAAGGAAAACAGCAGCAACCTGATAGGCCAGAAAAAAAGAATCGCACAAAAACAAAAAAAACTTCAGCAGCAAGGCTGTTGCAAGGGGTGAAATGGAGGGGTAGAGGATACTTGCTTTTATAAGGAACTTAACAGTGATTTCTAGAAACTATGTTACGCAGAGCTGTAACAGCTGTAATCCAATATAACAATTAATAAATATTACTTGGATATATTTGGAAAACACACAGTATTTTAATGTACATATTTTTTAAAAGATGTGAAATTTTTACCTTATAATACTTTGATCCAGATTCGTTTTGAAACAGTGTAAGACATTTGCTGTCCAGTCTCCAATAATGCCTCTTTCTCTACAAAGAGCACAAAACTGTAAGGTTCAAAAGTAATGATTCCTCGAAAGTGTCTGAACTCTCCATTCCCTCTCATCTCTTATCTATAAGTTTGTGCTGGTATAAAATTAATGAGCTTCAAAATTTGAAAAATTAAAAAGATATATAGTGAAAAGTATACTTCCATCATCACCCCTATCTCACTCCCACCATTTACTCAAGATAAAAAATGTTGTTACGTTTTGGAGGTTTCTTTTCAAGAATCTCATGCATGCACACACAAATACGTATGAATGACACATGCAAATATTTAATTTATCCATGGACTAAATTTCTAAAGGATGCCTTACTGGATCAAAAGATAAATGCATATGTAATTTTTCTTGACAGTGTTAAGTTATTCCTCTATTTCTGGATCCAACTTATAGTCTCATCAGCAACATGAGTGTGTTATTTACTCAAACCTTCACTAACGTAGCATATTACTAACCCTTTTGATCCTGTGCTACACTGATAAATAAAAACTAGTATTTTTGTAACATTTTCTGAAATTTATTTAATTGAAGAATAATTGCTTTACAGAATTTTGTTGTTTTCTGTCAAACCTCAACATGAATCAGCCACAGGTATGTATGTATCTCCCCCCTGTTGACTCTCCCTCCCATCTACCTTCCTACCCCACCCATCTAGGTTGATACAGAGCCCGTTTGAGTTTCTTGAGACATACAGCAAATTCCCATTGGCTATTTTACATATGGTAATGTAAGTTTTCATGCTACTCTCTCCATACATCTCACCCTCTCCTCCTCTCTCCCCATGTCCATAAGTCTGTTTCCATGTCTGTTTCTCCACTGCTGCTGTGCAAATAAATTCTTCAGTACCATTTTTCTAGATTCTGTATATGTGTTTAGTTCAGTTCACTTGCTTAGTCATGTCTGACTTTGTGATCCCATGGACTGCATCAGGCCATGCCTCCCTGTCCATCACCAACTCCCAGAGCCGACTTAACTCATGTCCATCGCGTTAGTGATGCTATCCAACCATCTCATCCCATCGTCCCTTTCTCCTTCTGCCTTCAATCTTTCCCAACATCGGGTCTTTTCCAATGAGTTGGTTTTTCGCATCAGGTGGTCAAAGTATTGGAGTTTCAGCTTCAGCATCAGTACCTCCAATGAATATGCAGGACTGATTTCCTTTAGGATGGACTGGTTGGATCACCCTGCAGTCCAAGGGTCTTCTCCAATATCACAGTTCAAAAGCATCAATTCTTTGGTGCTCAGTTTTCTTTATAGTCCAGCTCTCACATCCATACATGACCACTGGAAAAACTATAACTTTAACTAGACGGACCTTTGTTGGCAAAGTAATGTTTCTGCTTTTTAATATGCTGTCTAGCTTGGTCATGGCTTTTCTTCCAAGGAGCAAGCATCTTAATTGTAAGGCTACAGTCACCATCTGCAGTGATTTTGGAGCCCCCCAAAATAAAAGTTTCACACTCTTTCCATTGATTCCCCATCTATTTGTCCTGAAGTGATGGGACCAGATGCCATGATCTTCGTTTTCTGAATGCTGAGTTTTAAGCCTACTTTTTCACTATCCTCTTTCACATTCATCAAGAGAATGTTCAGTTCTTCGCTTTCTGCCATGAGGGTAGTATCATCTGCATATCTGAGATTATAGATATTTTTCTCGGCAATCATGATTATAGCTTGTGCTTCATCCAGTCTGGCATTTCGCACGATATACTCTGCATGTAAGTTAAATAAGCAGGGCGATGATACACAGCCTTTCCCGATTTGGAACCAGACGTATTCCTTTTCCGATTTGCAGCCAGTCTGTTATTCTATGTCCAGTTCTAACTGTTGCTTCTTGACCTGCATACAGATTTCTTAGGAAGGAGGTAAGGGTGGTCTGGTATTCCCATCTTTTGAAGAATTTTCCAGTTTGTTGTGATCCACATGGTCAAGGATTTGGCATAGTCAATAAAGCAGAAGTAGATGTTTTTCTGGAACTCTCTTGCTTTTTTGATGATCCAACAGATGCTGGCAATTTGATCTCTGGTTCCTCTGTCTTTTCTAAATCCACTTTGAACATCTGGAAGTTCACGGTTCACATACTGTTAAGCCTGGCTTGGAGAATTTTGAGCATTACTTTGTTAGCATGTGAGATGAGTACAACTGTGCAGTAGTTTGAGCATTCTTTGGCATTGTCTTTCTTTGTGATTGGAATGAAAACTGGCCTTTTCCAGTCCTGTGGCCACTGCTGAGTTTTATTGATTTGCTAGCATCTGGAGTGCAGCACTTTCACAGCATCATCTTTCAGGATTTGAAATAGCTCAATTGGAATTCCATCATCTCCACTAGCCTTGTTCATAGTGATGCTTCCTAAGGCCCATTTGACCTCGCATTCCAGGATGTCTGGCTCTAGGTGAGTGATCACACCATTGTGGTTACCTTGGTCGTGAAGATCTTTTCTGTACAGTTATTCTGTGTATTCTTGCTGCCTCTTCTTATCCTCTGCTTCTGTCAGGTCCATACCATTTCTGTCCTTTACTGAGCTCATCTTTGCATGAAATGTTCCCTTGGTATTTCTAATTTTCTTGAAGAGATCTCTAATCTTTCCCATTCTATTGTTTTCTTCTATTTCTTTGCAATGATCATTGAGGAAAGCTTTCTTATCTCTCCTTGCTATTCTTTGGAACTCTGCATTCAAATGGGTATATCTTTCCTTTTCTCCTTTGCCTTTCACTTCTCTTCTTTTCTCAGCTATTTGTAAGGCCTCATCAAACAATCATTTGGCCTTTTTGCATTTCTTTTTCTTGGGGATGGTCTTGATCACTGCCTCCTATATAAAGTCACGAATCTCCATCCATAGTTCTTCAGGCACTCTATCAGATCTAATCCCTTGAATCTGTCACTTCCACTGTATAATCGTAAGGGATTTGATTTAGGTTATACCTGAATGGTCTAGTGGTTTCCCTACTTTCTTTAATTTAAGTCTGAATTTGGCAATAAGGAGTTCATGATCTGAGCCATAGTCAGCTCCCGGTTTTTTTTTTTTTTTTGCTGACTGTATAGAGCTTCTCCATCTTTGGCTGCAAAGAAAATAATCAATCTGATTTCAGTGTTGGACATCTGGTGACGTCCATGTGTAGAATCTTCTCTTGTGTTGTTGTTGCAAGAGGGTGTTTGCTATGACCAGTGTGTTCTCTCTGCAAACTCTGTTAGCCTTTGCCCTGCTTTGTTTTGTACTCCAAGGCCACATATGTCTGTTACTCCAGGTATCTCTTGACTTCCTACTTTTGCATTCCAGTCCCGATGAAAATGATACCTTTTTTGGGTGTTAGTTCTAGAACGTCTTGTAGGTCCTTCATAGAACTGTTCAGCTTCTTCAGCATTATTGGTCAGGGCATAGACTTGGACTACTGACATAATGAATGGTGCCTTGGAAATGAACAGAGATCACTCTGTCATTTTTGAGATTGCATCCAAATACTGCATTTTGGACTCTTGGTTGCCTATGATGGCTACTCCATTTCTTCTAAGGGATTCATCCCCATAGTAGCATATATAATGGTCATCTAAATTAAATTCACCCATTCCAGTCCATTTTAGGCCACTGATTCATAAAATATCGATATTCACTCTTGCTATCTCCTGTTTGACCACTTCCAATTTGCCTTGAGTCATGGATTTAACATTCCAGGTTCCTATGCAATATTGCTCTCTATAGCATCAGACTTTACTACCATCACCTGTCACATCCACAACTGGGTGTTGTTTTTGCTCTCGCAATACATCTGGCAAATCAAGTGGCTGGAACTGAGGAGGTGATTAAGACACATGGCCCACCTGGGACAGTGCAATCTCCAAGCAACTAGTCACCTGAGCTGCTCAGACCTGGGAAGGTCACAAAATGTACACCCAATCCACAAAGACTGAGCCAGAACTGTGTCTGAGTGTCTCCTGTGGAGGTACGGGTCAGCAGTGGCCTGCTGGAGGGACTCTGGGTGCAGAAGATCTGGGTATGACATAAGGCCTTTTGGAGGAGGTGACCATTAACCCCACCATAGAACCACCAGAACTTACACAGGACTGAGAAAACAGATTCTTGGAGGGCACAAACAAAACCTTGTGCGCACCAGGTCCCAGAAGAAAGGAGCAGTGACCCCACAAGAAACTGACCCAGACATGTCCATGAGTGTCCAGGAGTCTCCAGCAGAGGCGTGGGTTGGTGGCCTGCTGCAGGGTTTGGGGCACTGAGTGCAGCAGTGCATGCATGGTGCCTTTTGAAGGAGGTAGCTATCATCTTCACTACCTCCAGCACAGTTTGGCCTTAAGCAACAGGGAGGGAACATAGCCCTGCCCATCAACAGAAAATTGGATTAAAGATTTACTGAACATGGCCTGGACCATCAGAACAAGACCCAGTTTCCCCCTCAGTCAGTCTCTCCCATCAGGAAGCTTCCATAAGCCTCTTATTCTTATCCATCATAGGGCAGACAGAATGAAAACCACAATCACAGAAAACTAACCAATCTGATCACATGGACCACAGCCTTGTCTACCTCAAGGAAACTATGAGCTATGTCACGTAGGGCCACCAATGACAGACAGGTCATGGCAGAGTTCTGACAAAACGTGGTCCACTGAAGAAGGGAATGGCAAACCACTTCAGTATTCCTGCCCTGAGAACCCCATGAACAGTAGGAATAGGCAAAAAAGTATGACATTGAAACATAAACTCTCCAAGTTAATAGGTGCCCAGTATGCTACTGGAGAAGAGTGGAGAAATATGCTTTAGTATATGATATTCATCTTTCTCTTTCTGACTTACTTCACTCTGTGTAACAGGTTCTAGGCTCATCCATCTCATTAGAACTGACTCAAATACATTCTTTTTTATGACTAATATTCCATTGTGTATATGTACCACAACTTCTTCATCCATTAATCTGTTGATGGACATCTAGGTTGCTTCCATGTTCTAGCTATTGTAAATAGTGCTGCAATGAACAATGGGATACATGTGTCTTTTTCAACTTCACAGTTTATTCAGGAGTGGGATTGCTGGGTCATATGGTGGTTTTATTCCTAGTTTTTTAAAGAATCTCCATACTGTCTTCAATAGTGGCTTCCATAAATCAGTTTATATTCCCACCAACAGTGCAAGAGCCTTCCCTTTTCTCCACACCCTCTAAAGCATTTCTGTTTGTGGACTTTTTGATGATGGTCATTCTGACCAGTGTGAGGTGATATCTCATGGTGGTTTTGATTTGCATTTCTCTAATAATGAGCAATGTTGAGCATCTTTTCATGTGTTAGCCATCCGTATGTCTTCTTTGGAGAAATGTCTGTTTAGGTCTTTTTCCCACTTTTTGATTGTGTTGTTTGTTTTTCTGGTACTGAGTTATATGAGCTGCTTGTATATTTTGGAAATTAATCCTTTGTCAGTTGTTTCATTTGCTACTATTTTCTCCCATTCTGAGGGATGTCTTTTCACCTTGCTTATAGTTACCTTTGCTGTGCAAAAGCTTTGAAGTTTAATCAGGTCCCACTTGTTTACTTTCATTTCCATTACTCTAGGAGGTGGGTCATAGAGGATCTTGCTTTGATTTATGTCATCACGTGTTCTGCCTATGTTTTCCTCTAAGAGTTTTATAGTTTCTGGTCTTACATTTAGGTCTTCCATCCATTTTGAGTTTATCTGTGTATGGTGTTTGGAAGTGTTCTAATTTCATTCTTTTACATGTAGCTGTCCAGTTTTCCCAGTGTCATTTATTGAAGAGGCTGTCTTTGCCCCATCATATATTTTTGCCTCCTTTGTCAAAAATAAGGTACCCCCAGGTGCATGGGTTTATTTCTGGGCTTTCTGTCTTGTCCCACTGGTCTTTATTTCTATTTTTGTGCCAGTACCATATTGTCTTGATTACCGCAGCTTTGTAGTATAATCTGAAGTCAGGAAGGTTGATTCCTCCAGCTCCATTCTTTCTCAAGATTGCTTTGGTTATTCAGCTAGTATACTATTTGGCTAGTATTTTCATAACATTTTAAATTGTATTTTTTAATTAAAAATGAGATCAAGATCTTATGTTTAAGAGTAATTTGCATTTCCTTGTCTGAGACCTGTCTGTTCAGATTCATTGCCTATTTTTCTATTGTGTTCTGGGTTGAAAAAAAATTTTCCAGTTCGTCATTTGTCTTTGCTTCTGTTCTTTGCCATGCAGCATTTTTTTTTTTAACATATGTCTATAAACTATTTTTTTAAATTAATACTTTACTTTTTGGGAACAGTTTAAGGTTCATCATAAATTAAGGGAAGAGGCAGAAACTTCTCATATATACTTTCTGTCCCTAGGCATGGATAACCCCAGGCCCCGCCATCAACACCCTTAACAGAGTGGTACAATGGTTATAACTGGTGAACCTACACTTGACACATTGTAATCATGAAAGTCCATAGGTTATATAATATAGCTCACTCTTGGTGCTGTACATTCTACGCATTTGGACAAAGGCATAATGACAAGTATCTATCATTATGGTATTACATAGAGTATTTTCACTGCCCTAAAAATTCTGTGTTCTACTTATTCATTCCTACTTGTCCCCACCCTGTACCCTCCACAGGTCTGCCTTTTCTGGAAAATAATATAGTTGGAATGATACAGTATATAATCTTCTTACATTGGTTTCTTTCACGTAACAACATAAACTTAAGATTGCTCGAAGTCTTTTCATGGCTTAACAGCCCACTGCTTTTTAATGCTGAATAACATTCCATTGTCTTTAGAACAGTTTATTTACCCATTTACCTACTGAAGGAGATCTATTATTTCCAGGTTTTTGACAATTATGAATAAACGCATTATAAATATCCATATGCCAGTTTCCATGTGAATGTTTTTATCTCCTTTGGGTAAATAGCAAAGAGTACGACTGCTAGATCATTTGGTAAAAGCATTTTAGTTTTGCATGAAACTACTAAACTGTCTTCGAATGTTAGCAATACCACTTTGCATTCCTACCAGCAATCAAAGAAAGCTCTCGTTGCTCTACATCTTGTCAGAATTTGGTGTTCTCAGTGTTTATGATTTTGGCTATTCTAACAGATGGGCAGTGGTATCTCACTGTTTAATTTGCATTTGCCCGATGACATAAGATGTGGCGCATCATTTCATATGCTTATCTGCCATCTAGGTATCTTCTTTGGTGAGGTATATGTTAAGGTCTTCAGCACATTGTTTAATCAGGTTATTAAGTTTTCTTACTGTTGAATTTTAAGAGTTCTTTGTATATTTGGGAGAAGAGCCTTTTACAGATATCTTTTTTAAATAAATATTTCCTCCAAGTCTGTGGCTTGTCATCTCAATCTTTTAACACTGTCTTTTGCAGAGCAGAAGTTTGTGAAGTGAGAGTCACTTAGTTGTGCTCAACTCCATGGATTGTAGCCCACCAGGCTCCTCTGTCTATGGGATTCTCCGGGCAAGAATACTGGAGTGGGTTGCCATTCCCTTTTCCAGGAGATCTTCCAGACCCAGGGATTGAACCTGGGTCTCCTGCATTGCAGGCAGATTCTTAACCATGTAAGCCACCAGGGAATATCAATTCTTTCTTTCAGAGATTGTGCATTTGGTGGTGTACCATCAGACTTGCTTTGAATCTCTACTATTCTACCAATTTATAAAAGTAGTACATTAAATATTCCACCTTTTAAATATTCCTAACATCCTAAATATAAAGATGGTTCCAGTGTACTATGGTGTCTTAATATATATCTCATTCTCATTTTGACTTAAAAAACGCACAAAGTAAAGCACATAACAGAGTTTCACTACCATAATAAAATGCCTGTGGTTACTGACCAGGGTATCCCTGCTGGTGTAATGGACCATCCACCCTTCCTTCACCATTGTGCTGCTCTTCCTCTTTGTGTGCTTGATGGACTGGACGACCCTCATCAGCGGAATGTTATTGCTTGTTGATGGACTAAAAAATATTTTAAATTTATGACAAAAAAAAAATTTATGACAAATATTTATACTGTTAACTTAAAAGATCATCAATACAATAAACTCATCAAACCCTTTTAAAGATAATTAAACTAAAATTCTTCAAAATATCTTACGAAGACAAACAATGGCTTAAGAAGAAAAAGATAAATTAATCCTGTTATGATGATAGTTAATTTATAAAAGACAAAGATGATACTGTTAGGGAAAGCACACTGACTGAAACTGTCCACCCTGGCCAGGTAACCATTTACATGAGTTGTTTTACAACAGGAGGTCCTGGAAAGGAATATGGAATAAGCCACTACCAACCAAAAGAGTTAGGGAAAGGTCAAAAGGAGACACCACATGTCCACCTACTTCCTAGAATCCCTCTCGCTAGCATCCATCTTTGCTGAGTGATGCGTGTGCCACCAGGAAGGACTCTGAATCAAAATGACTGCCCAAAGAAGACAACCTGGAAACTAATTTCATCACCATAAAACCCGAGACTGCAAGCCACGTGGCAGAGCTGTTCTCCTGGGTTCCCTTACCCTACTGCTCTCCACCCGGGTGCCCTTTCCCAATAAAATCTCTTGCTTTGGCAGCACGTGTCTCTTCGGATAATTCTTTTCCTAGTGTTGGACAAGAGCCCACTCTTGGGGCCCTGGAGGGGGGCCCCCCTTCCTACAACAATACTGTAAGTCATCATTATTTGTCATGAATATTTCTGGAGGGCCACAGGACATACAAAAACAATGACCAGAGCAGATAGAATCCTCTTCAGTTGGCAAATCTGGAACCTGGGAGAGGGTCTCATTTGGGATTGCTGCTAGAAATCGTACCCTAGATAACATGACAAATTAATAAATACATAATGAGACAAAATTCAAATATCAAATTCTATTCTTCATGTTGTCAGCAACACTTACAGAAGATACTGAAAGAAAAATGATTTACAGGTATTAAGAAAGTAAAAATAATCATGAAACGAGTCATATCAGGTAATACTGAAACATAGGTCAGTAACAGTGCAGCTGGAAAGAAAGAGTACCTTGGCAGAAGTGTGTGAAAAATACACTGTTTTTCAATTGAGTCTCAAACAGTTAAACACTTGCTCTTAAACTGTGAAGTATCCCTGATTAGGAAACTAGCTTAGTTCTCTTAAGTCTCCAATTTGGGCAAACATTTAGTTAATAATGATAATGATAATAATACCTATAATTTCATAAGACAAACTGAATAAATGACTCAGCCATATGAGACTGACAAACGAACAATTTTCTCTCAATACCTATTTGCTGCCAGTACTCTTGCCTAGAAAATCCCATGGATGGAGGAGCCTAGTGGGCTACAGTCCATGGGGTCGCACAGAGTTGGACACAACTGAGCGACTTCATTTTTACTTTTCACTTTCATGCACTGGAGAAGGAAATGGCAATCCATTCTAATGTTCTTGGCTGGAGAATCCCAGGGACGGGGGAGTCTGGTGGGCTGCCATCTATGGGGTGGCACAGAGTCGGACACAACTGAAGCGACTTAGCAGCAGCAGCAGCAGCCAAAGAAAAACAAAATCTGCTTAAAATGTTAACATTGTATCACAAAGTAGTATATTTTATAGGCTATATCTAAAAAAACTGAATTTCTATAAATATAGGAGGATATATAAGTCTCATAATCCAGGAGCATTTTTATAAAGTGCTAGTAGATGAAATGCAATATGAAAACTGCCCCCAAATTCATCACCATCATCTCTGTACAACATCCTCAGGTATAGATTCTTACTGGGGTTTGCAACATTAACTAATATGCCTGTGTGAAGAAACAGGCTGCTTTACCTGAAGTCCAATGCTGGCACTTTGTGAAAGACTGCTACACAGCTAGGTATCATTATCTAGACTGTATTTAAATAAAGCATTTTTCTTTTTAAGAAAATGGGATTCTCATACCTTCTCATCTTGAGTGGACAGCAAGAGGAACATAATTTATTTCAGAAAAATACTGTGGTACATGTAAAAGCATTAGCCACAATTTAACTGATTTTGAATCACATTTTAGGAGGTGGAATGAAGTGAGAAACTGGGACTGACAAGCGCATAGTACCGTATATGAAATAGAGAACTAATGAGAACCTGCTGCAGAGCTCAGGGAACTCTGATCAATGCCCTGTAGTGATCTGAATAAAAGGGAATCTAAAAAGGAGACATATGTGTTTATGTGTAATTGACTCATTTTGCTGTACAGCAGAAACTAACACAACACTGTGAAACAACTATACTTCAAGAAAAAAATTTTTCTTTTTATAATTACATTTTTAGGTTCCACTTAAAGAGATATGATTTATTATTTTTTTAACAGAACTCCTGGACTCCTTGTATTTGGAAATAGCTTGCAGTCCATACCCATGCATTACCTGATTGTTTTAACAGCTTCTTCGTCTCTTTCCACATCAAGATCAGATGGATCCAAGAAAAACATTTTATCTTCTGGGGGAGATGGTTCTTCTATGTCATCCAAGCCCCGACTACCATCACTGTTCATGTCACTACTGTCAATATCCATTGGTATATCTGTATCTGTTCCCAAAGTAGATGGTTCTGGCAAAGTTTTAAATGAATTCAGAATTTTACATTAATGGAATATCAATACACCTAAACAGAGACAGTATATCAAATGTGAAGACCATTTTTAAAATTCTTAAATGAAATTACAGAAAAATATTTTTATGATTCAAGCTAAAGAAATATTTCTTAGGATGATATAAGTGTAAAAATCATAAGGCAGAATATTAACTTGATTGCATCAAAATTTTCAATTTTGATATGACAAAAGATACTAGAAGCAAAGTAAAAGGTTAGCCACTATATTATAGACCTGGTTAGCTGATTTTCCACAAGTGTCTAAGCCAGTACAATGAAAAAAGAACATTCTATTCAGTGTATGGTCATAGGACAAATGGATATTTATATGCAAAAAAGAAAAAAGGAAATTGGAAGCTTTCCTTAAATCAATTACAAAAATTAACTTAAAGTGAATCACAGACCTAAATATAAGCATTTAATCCATAAAACTCTTAGAAGAAAGCACAGGAGTAAACTTTGGGATTGTGAGTTAGGCAAAGCTTTCTTAGATATACCACCAAAAACCTAAATGACAAGAAAAAACAAATATATTGGACTTCATCAAAATTTAAAACTTCTCTGCTTTTAAAATAACTCAAAGAAAGTGCAAAGGCAATGTACAGAATGGTAGAAAGTATCTGCAAATCATGTATCAAATAAGGGACTTGTATCCACATGCAACATGGATGAACCTTGAAAACATTATGCTAAGTGAAAAAAATTAGTCACAAAGATGACACAGTGTATGATTCTATTTATATGAAATGTCTACAGGGACAAACTGATACAGATAAAAGTTGACAGTGGTTGCCAGGGGCTAGCAGGGAAAGGTGGATGGGAAGCGACAACTAATTGGTATGGAGTTCTTCTCAGGATGATGAAAATGTTCTAAAATTAGGCTATAGTGATGGCTGTATAACTAGGAATAAACTAAATGTATGAACTGTATGGTATACAACTCATATCTAAATAAAGCTGACAAAGAATTAGTAGAACATATAACACATGAACAAGTAATTTAGAGAGAAAAAACTCCTAATTTGTCAAAAGGTAGGCAAGAACAAAAATACATGAACTAGCTAAATCTAGAAGACTTCAATCATGTAGAAAAGCTGTATTAATTCTGAGCAACTGAAACAAAGAAACTAATCATGCTCTGTCAAAGGTCTTAAACAGCAACCACAGAAAACATACCACATAAGAAAATGTTAAACTCTTAAGATTAATTTCCACTCTTTATGCTTTTCCTCCTATATCCATTCTCCAGGGAATCTTCCTAACCTAAGGCTCGAACCTAGGGCTCCTGCACTGCAGGCAGATTTTTTACCATCTAAGCCACCAGGGAAGCCTTTCCTATAGAACTACTTATATTCAATTTTTACCAGCCATATAATATTAAAGAAAAATTATGCTGTAAGTTTACTCCTTTCTTCCAAAAAAACGTAATCACTTTGAGTGATATAATCTTGAAAAGAGGGGGAAAAAAAGGTAAAAAAGCAAGAATGTTCAGCTAAGTGATTATTTGATGGAAAAAGAGAAAGTGAGACAGTATAATGACTTCTAAAGACTATGAACTTAGATGTCAGACCACACAGATTCAAATCCCAACTCTACCACTACTGGTTGTATCTCTTAGGCAAATTATTTAAGGTTTCTGTGCCTAAGTTTACTCATCTCTAAGTCCTTATCTCAAAAGGTTGTTCTTAGGTTTAAATGTCAATATATGTAAAATGTCTACAACAGTGCCTGGCATTCATTAAATAGTTAATAAATACTAGAAATAAGAAATAGTTCTAGGGACAACAGCAGGGTTATAAAATAAGTTTTGCTATGTCTAAAGACAAACGAGAATATGCAGCACCATTTGCCACATTTGACTAGAGGCATGATTAAAAGTATACTACTAGTGATATCTCTATTTTGCTTGATTATTAAATCAGAAAAGCTGATTATTAAAAAGCTTGATTATTAAATCAGAAAAAAGTCAAAGAAACAAAGTAAAATATGCAATATAACCTTATATAAAGATAATACACAAAGAATTGTGATCTTTTCTGGAAATTAAGAAAGACTTTTACCTCCATTGAAAGTAACCTCTCCAAGGCAGTCTCTCGGTACTTTAGATGCACATCGCTTATGGCAGTTGAATTTACAATCTAAAATAAAATATTCATCTTATTAACTTATGTAAAAAGTCAGGCAATATTAGATATGGTTAAAGACTTTCTTTGATCACACATATAGTATTATTAATGATGATGATGAAATAATAAAGATTTCCTCTATAAGAACTCAGGTCTTAGATTAAAGATCTGGTTTCACATTCTGATCCCATCTCTTATTAGTTGGTTAATCCCTCGGGGCTCAGTCTCTTTATCTGTAAAATTAAGTTTATACCACTTGTTTAACACTTTGCCAAAATGTTGCTGCAGATCCATGCTTCCCTCCCTTACGTCGCATTCTTCTTTCCACATCCTCCTTAAAGAGTTTCTCAGTCTGATTAAATCCCTTTCCAACATATGTCAAGCAGTTACTTTCAATTCCTAATTATCAGGACCTGGTACATATGCAGAAAAGAAATTACAATGCTACCATCGTTTATTAGGAATTATTAAGAGCTTTCCCAGACAACCTTGCAAGAGAGGACTGAGCTTCTCATGCACAAGGTCCCCCATCTGTAGTATATAATGGCTCTCTTCAGTCTGCAAGAACCTCAGAGCTGATTGCACTGCAGAGGAGTGTCAGTCAGGTCCAAGCTGTTCAATACTACTGTGTAACTCACGGTTCTCAAAGTATGCTCACCAGGCCTGGAGCATCAGCAGCTTTTGAGATATATGATCTTGGTTGGGCCCCACCCCTAACCTACTATGTCAGCAGATCTGAGAGTGAGGTTGAGAAACGGGTACTTTAATGACTTCTACATAAAAACTGAAACCCACTGCTATAACTACTAATACCACCTTCAAAATAATTCTACCAACAATAAATGGGTAAAAATAATTTCAAATCCTGATTTAGAATAATTTTGTAACTTCTATAACAGACGAAAACTCTTGGTATCATGCCAATAGAATACAGAAAGGTCATTATAAGAAAAAGCTCTATGAAATTAATAATTTGGTGGATGAGAAAACCTGGATTATGCAATAACATCTTCAAAAAGGTGAGCCCCTAGGAAAATTCATGTGATACTAGTATTAACACTGGCATACATTTAAATATGTTTTTTATCTCATGAGGTTTGCAAATTGTGAAAATAACAAGGTTTCCCTTTCTCTCTGAAATGTAAAGCCAAATTTACCACCTATATGCAGCAAGTATGTAGTTCTAATGACAGTCATTTATACTTCTCTATATTCCTGCCAGTTTTTTATTAATTTATGTTTTCTTTTATCCTATATGTGCTTATGTAAGCTGCCTTGAAATTTTAATATAACAAAGTAGAAAACAGATGAATTAACAAATTAATTACTCTTAGAACTGTATATTTTTCTCAAATGATCCTGCATAAATTTTTTATCTTAACCATGTTTTTTCTTAGCTTAACAAGTGAATGAAAATGTCTATTTTACTTTTGAAGTAAAAATACAGGGATTACTGAATTATATTATGATTTTTTGATACTTTCTGAACCAATATAAGCATAAAACATTATTCTTTTAGAGCTCTAAGAAATTAAACTACTAAGCCAGTCATATAGCTGTCTCTTATACACATCTAAAACNAATGAAAATGTCTATTTTACTTTTGAAGTTAAAATACAGGGTTTATTCCAGAATATTATGATTTTTTGATAATTTCTGAACCAATATAAGCATAAAACATTATTCTTTTAGAGCTCTAAGAAATTAAACTACTAAGCCAGTCATATAGTTAATTGATTTTATTTCAAAATTCATTAATCTACATACATATTTTATTCAATCATTCTTTTAAAAAGTACTGTGCTTTTTTGCATGCAGTTTTAGAATGTTTCTGTTCTACTCAGCAGAATGGCATATTTACTACCTTTACTAAGATTATCTGCTGGCTAGAATTTGTACATCTGTTCTTCATGTTCTTTCCCAAAACATTCTTTAGTGGCTGCTTGCCAGTACACTTTAGTGTTGATATTTAAAGTATTAATTTATATATTAACTCATATTCAAAAGTAAGCTGTTGAAATAAATTTTCAACATTTAATTAAGCTTGCCTAATGGTTATTAAATATTGGCAAAAAATGTACAATGTATTCTCTATTTGATATTCTCCTATGTATCTATATATTGCTAAGAAAACTTTTCTTATATACTTATAAATTAAATTTACACATAAATTATTTAATTCAACACCGTAAACAGGACTTATTGTTGCAAAGATCTCAATTCCAATGTTTTACGTAGATGAAACTAGGTAATCCAATTCCACAAATATTTTTACATAAAAAGTATGGTATCAAGAAGTAATGATAATTACAATAATCACATGAAAAATAAGTACGTAAGATTATAGACAGATTACTTATATCTATCTTGGCTCAATGCCTAATAACACATTTAATACTTCTATTTTGGTTTTCACATAGTTGTGCAGCACTGTTGAGAAGATGCGAGACAGAGATAAAAGCATCTTTTAAAAGCATTAAAACATTATATAACTACAGGAAACCATTACTCTATTAAAAACATAGTTCATTAGAGATGTTTTTGGAATTCCATGACAATGTTTTGGGTTAGTATCCAAATATAGATGGATAATAACAATAATTCCAGGGGGTTCTACTACTTCTGCCTGTTTCAGTGTGATTGTTTAGAATGACAATTTTGGTACAGCTCCCACAGCCACATAATTAAAGCAAAAATAAAACTCTTGTAACATGTTGCTCTGTGTGTGTGTGTATGAATACTTAAGGGAAAGTTCAGTTTAGTCGCTCAGTCATGTCCGGCTCTTTGCGACTCCACGGACTGCAGCATGCCAGGCCTCCTGTCCGTCACCAACTCCCAGAGCTTGCTCACTCATGTCCATCGAGTCGGTGATTCCATTTAATGGAAGGAGGAGGGCATTATTTTATATTTTGGGTAGTGTCTGGCTCTGGAATTGGAAAGACTTAAGCTCAAGTATTAGCTCACCTGCTCACTAACGGTTCCATATTGACAACTGTTAAGCAGCCACATCTCACAGATTCAAATTCTAGTTTTACTGTTTACACTCATTTTTCTTTAGCATAGCTCCTAGTACAGAATACACATGTTGCAGATATCAATCATCGTTAATAGATACACATATATGCGCATTTCTTTTTTACCTATGAGACCAATTTATTTGCTTAAGCCTTCTGAAGTAAAAAGTATTTTATGTTATATTTGCTAACAAAAGCAAATACGAATTTTACCTCAGAAAATCATGCAATCCTACCTTTACACTGCATTCCTTGGCGAAAGAGGCCTTTCAGTAACCGCTTGCAGTACTGACATATCGTGGGACGGGTGTATGAGTGAACCGCAAACGTGTGTGGGACTTTCACCCTGCACATGACCATCTTTTCCATCCAGATTGGGCGACCACTCCAAGAAGGAATTCTCTTACTAGGTTCTTGGTGAACATGTGACTAAAACATAAGTAATTTCCACAGTGTAAGTCAACATTAAAAACAAAGTATTCACATCAAGGTTTGACCACAGAAGTGTTTTATTTCAAACACTAAAGCCACAAATAAAAAAAAGTGGATCTCAGCAGTTTCCCTTGGAAGCTTAACTTACCAACCCTCGAATAAGAAAAGTGTTGAATTTTTTTGCTATTATTTATGCAAGGTATTTTCATCCTCACAGACATGTATCCATTGATTATTATTTGCCAGGCACATATGACATTTCACAAATAAAAAAACAAAACCTTAAAATTAGTTTATAACATGTTCAAATTCCTTACCAAGAAATTAATCACAGGAAAATTAAGTAAATTCAGAAGGGTTAGTGTTGCTCATGTTGAGCTACTGAACACAATGTCTGAAAATATTTTGAAACAAGTCTTGGTTTTTAAAATCTATTTTAATAAATACTAAAATATGTATTACATATTTTATTTTACATACATATATATGTAAAATATGTATGTAAAAGTCTTTCATTAATAATGGCAGATGTAAATTAAAACAACTTTACCCTTAGTAATAATGCTTTAATAAGTTCTTAATATTTTAAGTATATTTCAGTTATTTGGTTTTTTTCCTCTCAGGTGAGCAAAAAGGAAAATTAAAGAAGATGTTGGTTACGAATTTTTATGTCATTTGAGGGATAAATGGATTTTTAAACTATGACTCTTTTTATGTATACCAAGAAAACAATCGATTTAATTCCAGGTCAGATCAATGTAGCCCATCACATTCATTCAACATTCACTGACTGTTCTTTACTATGTATTGGAAATATGAAAATGAATACAGTCCATATTCTCAAGGACTAAATCCAAATACTTAACTGCCTTCTAGATGCACCACAGATCTTGCTGTAGCTGCTTGCCTCTTCACTGCCAGGACTGCCTTCTATAACCAGTAATGTGGGTAACTCAGAACTGAGTCACTGTACATTGATATGTTCAACCAACAGCAGCCAAAAGAAATCAATAGACAGAGAAGTGTACAGGAGAAATGAGAGGAGAAGAAAATAAAGGGCTTTTTTTCTGAAGGAAGTAGGAGGAAGGAAAAAAGAAAAGGACTGACCACTGGAGGAAAGCACTATAAAAACAACACAAATACAGCCTCTGCTGGACAGTTTTTTAATAATGTGTAGCCAGAAACGTTCTAAAGCAAATTATGAAGCAATTTAAGAAAAGTACAAAAAGAATGTTAAAACCCAAACCAAACTTGCAGACTTCAGCTGTCTAAGGTGTCCTGCTCTAGTCTGGCCCAATCCTCCTCCACGTACAGAGCACCGTCAGCAAAAGGAACAATGAAGTGATTCCTCAGAGCTGATAAAGCAGCCAGCAGGAACTAGACACGAATGCCTTCAGCTTTTGCTTATCCCTGGGCCCCTAGTCTAGTGGTGACTCAACACTGTGTTTCTCTTGCTCTGCTTCAACCACTTAGTCTGTGTCTCATGCTTAAAATATACACGTGGAAAGACTGACCTGAGTTACACCTGGGTCTTCTACTTAGCAGTACAGTGATTCTTAACCTTTTCCCCATCTCAACACCCTTGAGCAGACTGCAATCCAGCCAATAACAGTGGTTTACCATCTACTGAGTGAAGAAGGCAAGAAAGATACAACAAACTTAATCAGAATTTGGAGGATAGGGAATGCTGGTAGAATTACCTAGAGCACTTGGCTAAAACGGGACCAGTGAGAGTAACTAGAATTGAGTGGAAGCTCTTTTCTTACACTGCTTTAATGGCCCTCTTTGCAAATTACTTATTAGTTTAAATTCTTTCTTTCTTATTGATGTATAGCCAGAAATTTTCTGAAAGTAATCTAATTATTTCCACAATGTGTGTTTAAACTAATTTTGGCTGAATTGCTCATAAAAACTTCATAACAATATTGCCAACTCTCAATCATATAAAATAATAAAGGTAATATAAAAAATTTAAAGGGGGCAATTCCCCAATTACACATATTTGACTTTGGAACATTATTCAGTGAAAGAATTATCTCCACTTTTAATGTGCACACTTAAGAATCAAGAATTTCTTTCTACCTTGATTCTGTACTATTCCTGCAGAAAGTTTCCCAAATGGGGAACGCCCTGGTGGTCCAGTGCTTAGGACTTTATGCTTTCACAGCCAAAGATGCAGGTTTGATCCCTGCTCAGGGGACTAAGATTCTACAAGTCATGCAGTGGAGCAGGAAAAAAAAATTTTTCTCCCAAATGCACTGAGATGAACATTAATCTCTCTCATCTCCAAACAGCCATCACTCAACATGGTTTCTCTAAACCTGGTGGTTCCATTTTAACCAAATTCAATGAGCAGTCTATTTTCTTCTGCCTCTCCACTTTTTTACTTGATTCCCTTTACACTGATTTCAGACACTGATAGAAACTGCCTTCTTATGTGACAAACCCCAGGGTCAGATTCAAAGGCTTCTATTCCAAACTGGCCTTCTCTTATGTCAGTAGTCCAGTGAAGTTTAATATTTTGATTCCTTAGAAACTTTTCTTCCTCATGCTTTATCTATGAAATCAAGACAACAGCTACATGCCTGCCAGGACTGTGGAGAGGATTACACAAGAAAAGATAAGTCAAGCATCCCAGCATGAAGACTGGCATCTGACAAGTTACAAGGCGCTTCCTGCACAGCCACTTAGAATGAGTTCTTCCCTAAACCTGGTTCAGACTCGGGGCGCTCCCATCTCTTCACTGTTTCCTTTACTCCTTCAGACTGTCCGCTTTTACCACTCTTCCCTCTGATTTTTTCTCCATGAGCTCTCAGCTCGTCTTACTGTATGTATCTTCATTTTTGAGACTGTATTCTTTACTACAGTTTCTACTTGTTCTAAAACACTCTGCACAATCTATCCAATTCAAACATGTCACTCTCCTTATACTTCTGTAAAGAAGTTTCATCTTCCGGGTAAAATATAAATGAATAAATTAAAACTGAATACCTTATTCATCTGCTCAGTTCTGATATTATAATACTCAGTGGGTATGGCTGACAAACCAGTACCATTTGTGGGGTTCTTAAAACAACATATGTGCATTCTACAGTCCCCAGTTCGAGCCAAGTTTCCCTGTGTAGCTTGTGTGTAAAATGCATTAATTTTTCTATTATCAATCTTTCCCTAAACTTTCACATGTATTTATAATTCCTCATTCTCAGTTCTAATGCTAGAGTACTCATTTTATACTTTAAAAATGTCATAGAAGGGCTATGCAATAAGGAAATGTGGGATTTTTGTGAAAGAATTTCAGAAGCTTCTATTTTAGTTCCTCAAATTAGCTAAATCTTGTGATAAAGCTGTCAAGAGAGCAGTCCAATGGCTTGATTTTGCCATTAATATACAGAAGGCCAAAGGGGTTACAGAAATAACTAAACTAAGACTGTAATCTAAAGATGGAAGTTAAAGTAGTACCAAATAAGTAAGGCAGTTATTTCTTTCTTCCCCAATCTACTACATTTACCCTTGAGGGGTACAATATATGAGGAAAAATCATTGATTTACACATAAGCAGATCTGGGTTAAATTCTAATATTGCCTACTAATTTGTTCTGTGACTTCAGTCAAGTCACTTGATAATCCTTAGTGCCAGCTATCTCACAGTATACAGACCTCACTGGAATACTGTAAAGATCAGTGATGTCACTCAAACACTTATTCATTTATGACTGAGCGCCCACTAAAGTACAAGATATGGAGCTGGGCATGGTGAGGCAAAGAAAGACATGAATACTGTCTTCTCGAAATAGATAAATTCCTTGAGGACAATCTAAATGGTATGGCATTCAGAAGAATAACCTCTAGGTAAAGGGAAATCAAGTAAGGTAGCTGTTGAGCTAGGTCTAGAAAAAGCATATAGGATAGATATCAACAAGAGCAAATGTAGGGGGATGGGGAGAAAGGATGTGTTCAGGGAATGCTGAATACTACAGATTGTCGGAAACGCAGAATATATAGAGGTTTCCTTGAAGGGAGCGATCTAATTGGTTGCTGACTATTAAGCTGTAGTGCAGTGTGGAGAGGAGTCAGGATACTGGTCAGGAGACTGATCTCGTGGTTCAAGTGATAAGGTGATCTCAAACTATACAACATGCAATTCATTGCTATTGGTAAGCCCTATTTACAGTGATACATTTTAAGTTTCTTAAGTGTAGGAATGATGCTATTCTTTAGTATATAACTTATGATTTAGGATGATGTCATATAAGTGGTAAAAATGCCCTCTATTTATCTTAGAGTACATACCTCTTCAGTGGGAAGGGGTACATAGTCAGTCTGCAGGAGTCTTGGAACTGAGAGGCCAGGTCCTGGCAGGGATACATTTGAGAGACGTCTCTTTCTTACACCACTACAGTTATTTGGAATCTTGAAGGCACATCGTTTATGATAATTTAATCCACAGCCTAAATAGATTTTAAAAGGTTAAAAAAAATTTTTTTAACTTAACCATCTAAGTGCATACATTAAAAAAAATAGGTGCTTCTTTTATTTTCTCTGGCAGCAGTAGCTATCTTGAAGAATCCAGATAACAAGCTAAGAATAGGAAATGTGTAGAAAGGTTTATTTAGAAAAGTTAAGTTAGCTAAAGCAGTGGTTTCTTCAAGTGTGCTCCCCAAGGCAGCACTCAAGAACTAGTTAGAAATCTAATAAATTATTGGGCTTCACCTCAGACCTACTGAATTAGAAACTGGGGATGGGGCCTTGCAAAGTTTCAGCAAATCCTCAAGGTGATTCTGATACATAGTAAAGTTTGAGAACCACTGGCTTAAATAACTTCAGCAAACTGTAGACTATGTGACATGTAAAAATTACATGCAATTCAGATTTCAGTGCTCATAAATAATTTTTTGGAACACAGCATTCTCACAGTTTACCACCTGCCCATGGCTATTTTCATGCTACAATGGCAAAGTTAAGCCACTGCAACTGAGACCACATGGCCAGCAAAACTTAAAACACCAGCATGTACCCTCTGGTCCTTTACAGAACAAGTTTACTGACTAATCAGATGTGCACCTGCATCCTACCCTCCTGGCAATTCTAACACAGAACAACTAGACTGCTCTGCTTCCAAACTTTGGGTACTACCTAGTCACTGACCAATGATCTTATTTTTTCATTGATGATTAAAGAACATAAATGTGAAAACTTATTTCAAATTATCGAAAATTTAGAACACATACCTTCACATTTCAGTCCTTGGCGTACCAATCCCCAAAGCATCTCACCACAATAATCACAGAAAGTAGGCGCTTTGTAAGAATGCACATAGAGAGTATGTGGACGAATCTGGAAGTCTTCTACTGTGGCCAAAGCTTTAAATATAAGAGAAATATTCAAATAAACCCTATACTTGCAGTTGTGATAAGATTAAGAACATTAACCATAGTCATTTATGTCAAAGTATACAGAATTTTTCTTTTTCTGAAACTTTCATCTTATACCCATAAAAAATTATTTTAAGACTTTAATATCATGGTTTTTGAACTTTATTTTAGGAAGCTGACCAACTTAAAATAATTTGATCTCCAAAAGTATATATTTTAACCTCCAAAAGCATTTTGAGTTAGATTGCAAATAATTGTCATATTTATTTTAGCTAGTTAAAAACTATTTACCTTATAATGTACTGGGAAATAGAACGCTTAATTTTAAAAAATTATAAAACTTAACATTAACTTATAGCAATGTTTCTGGGAGAAATGCACTCAGTCCTCATTTAGGATCCCAGGATACACTCTGTCTGCTCTCCACAGTCCCAGTGGATTAGAAAGAGACTCTTCCCTTCTGTGAGCAACTCAACAGTAGCAGATACATCCATCATCAGACATCCTTTCAACATCACCTGCAAGTCACTAATGGGTATCCCTGTGGGCTGATGTAGGCTCCAGAGCAAAGAAGGAATGCTGAAGGAATGCTGCTAAGTCACCTCAGTCGTGTCCGACTCTGGGTGATCCCATAGACGGCAGCCCACCAGGCTCCTCCATCCCTGGGATTCTCCAGGCAAGAACACTGGAGTGGGTTGCCATTTCCTTCTTCAATGCATGAAAGTAAATAGATATGAGCATGATCACCAAGGAAGGAAGACATGGAGTGAAGCCCCTCTATAATGAAAAGGAAGACAAGGACTGGGATGTGTACAGAATTTGGGGTTGTGGTGGTGAAGATAAACAGTAAGGATCAGAGACTAATAACGAAAAGTGGTGATCAGAAAGAATCTCAAGACTGCAAAGATGAAACTGGGAAGAGGGAAAAATATGGTGGCAGAATGCTGGACTCTTGGCATGGCCTTTCTTCCCTTCCTTCTCTCCCATCTCTTCATTTCTTTTTTCCCTCCCTCTACGTCTCTCCTTCCCTCTTTCCTCTGCTGCGAAATACAAGGTCTACAGGCCTACTATACACATTCTTTATTCGTTGACACTTCTCACTAGCTATCCTGCCTACCTGCTGTCGGATGAGGTAAGAAATAGCAGGGGCTAAGGAACAATGGATGGCAAAAATGGGTGAGAAGGGAAAGGAGAGAATAAGAAAATGTCCACAAAGAAAAAGAAGAGAAGGAGCACTGTTTAAGTAATGGAATCAACCAATATTGCAGTTTCCTCTTCCACATTTTCATTATTTCTTTTTTTTTCCTTCTGATTTTCTTTTCCAAATCATCACAGAAATGGGAAAAGGAAATAGAATTTTGGTGTAATCGTTTAATTTCTTTGAGTCAAAAGAGGAATAGAGTCCTCTTCCAATTCAACTGATAATTCCCTTAGCTTAGCAACACTTTAAATAATTCAGGGCTTATTTTCCTGGGGGCTTCCCTGGTGACTCAGATGGTAAAGAGCCTGCCTGCAATATGGGAGACCTGGGTTTGATCCCTGGGTTGGGAAGGTACCATGGAGAAGGAAATGGCAACCCACTCCAGTGTTCTTGCCTGGAGAATTCCATGGTCGGAGGAGCCTGGTGGGCTATGGTCACGGGGTCACAATGAGTTGGACACGACTGAGCAACTAACACTTTCTTTCGTATTTTCCTATTTTCTTATCTGTGATGTAACCTTCCTGAAAGTAAAAATCATATAATAACCTTATAATAGATAAAAGAAGTAAGCAACTATAGTATTTACAAAGTATAATTAAATATAGCATTTAGTTGAAGTCCCCCCCTCCTCACTGCAAAAGGCTGTTTGGGAGGAAAAAAAGGCAACAAAATAAAAGAAACTATTTACTTACCTGAAAGAACAACTTCTACTAGGTCTCCTTCATGTATTTCATCTGCTGAGGTAATGAGCTGCAGAATATTTTCTGAGTTCATATCATGGCGAAAAAGAAGAATTTTGTCATACATGCCAAAGAATCCACACTCTGGAAACTGCAGGCAAACAGTCCTGTATCAGTGTACTCATTTCGTAAGTAAATGTCTCAATCTTATGAAATAATTTTAAATGTACTTTTGTTGTTGTTCAGTTATCAAGTCGTGTCCAATTCTCTGCAACCCCGTGGACTGCAGCATGCCAGGCCTCCCTGTCCCTCATCATCTCCTGGAGACACTATTTGCTAACAATTTTATTAATATCCAGAAAAGATCAACCATGTGCTNAAAAAAAAACTGTTAATAAGCTTTGAATATGTAGACTGTTGATCATTTTTAAAAATTCAGAAATTGGTTTTCAGGCAGGAATGAATTCGTAACATCATGATTCACCTTTGGTCACACACTGGAATCATCTGTGGAGCTTAAAATCATGTCTCCTATTTTCCCTCTAAGCATCTTTATCATTGACTTCTTTGCAGCAAGCATGTTTGCCACATAACTTACTGCCCATAAGGCAACTCTGCCATCAAAGATAAAATAACCGGTTGACAGTTTGGTTTCAAAGTATATACCATTTCTTCCACTTGGCAACATCATCAATGGCTTTACTAAACTGACAGATGAGTCAGATGCTTTACCGTCTGAGCCACCAGGGAAGTCCTGACAAATGAGGATGATTTGCCCCAAAATGATTTGGTTTCTTATTTTGAAATACACTACAAATCAGAGGAGAAAGAGGCTGAGGGCCTTAAAGATGCAGAACTCATCCCACACTTCTCATAGAATTTTGGAATGTCTACCAACAGACATGTGACAGAAACAACACTGTAGAAGAAAGCTTTCACTGCATAATACAAAGGCTGGTTACAAACATGCATGCCAGTATTTGGAAAATGACACCTCTCTTAATGAAGGAAGAAATTTTAGTGAAAACGAGTAAGTACAACGTGGAACAACAAGAAAACTGAATAAGCCAAAACCCACATACAGTTGAACAATCTGTGGGGCTAGGAGTGCTGACCCCCATGCAGTCAAAAACCTATGCATAACTTGACAGTCGGCCTCTGAATCTGCAGTTCTGCACCGGCAGATTCAACTGATTGCAATCATGTAGTACTGTAGTATGCGTGAACAAAAAATCTGAATGTGACCAAAATGCCTGTGGCAAAGATATCCACAGCAAAGATGCTTAGGGGAAAGTATCAAGAACATTTAAAAGAAACAAAACACACGAACATTACTCCTAGATTTATAGTTAGGCTCTAGGAATTAGGACATGGATACCTGATTTCAGATTTTACTTTTATATTATTCAGTGTATTCAATATTAAATATATATATATGCATGCAGGCGTGCATGCTAAGTCATTTCAGTTGTGTCTGACTCTTTGTGACCCTACGGATTATAGCCCACTAGGCTTCTGTGTCCATCGGATTCTCTAGGTAATACTGGAGAGGGTTGCTATGTCCTTCTCCAGGGGATCTTCCTGACCCAGGAATTGAACCCGAGTCTCTTATGTATCCTGCACTGGCATGTGAGTTCTTTACTGCTCAGTTCAGTCACTCAGTCATGTCCAGCTCTTTGTAACCCCATGGACTGCAGCATACCCGGCTTCCCTGTCCATCACCAACTCCTGGAGCCTACTCAAACTCATGTCCATTGCATTGGTGATGCCATCCAATCATCTCATCCTCTGTCGTCCCTTTCTCCTCCTGCCTTCAATCTTTCCCAGCATCAGGGTCTTTTCCAATGAGTCAGTTCTTTGCATCAAGTGGCCAAAGTATTGGAGTTTCAGCATCAGTTCTTCCAATGAATATTCAGGACGAATTTCCTTTAGGATGGACTGGTTGGATCTCCTTGCAGTCCAAGGGACTCTCAAGAGTCTTTTCCAACATCACAGTTCAAAAGCATCCATTCTTCAGCGCTCAGCTTTCTTTATAGTCTTTACTGCTAGCACCACCTATATATACAGCAATAAAGAACCCACCCAGGAAGCCCTATATATATATACACACACATATTTAAAACACACACACATACACATTTATCAGTTCAGTTCAGTCGCTCAGCTTTCTATATAGTCCAATTTTCACATCCATACATGACCACTGGAAAACCAACAGCCTTGACTAGACAGACATTTGTTGACAAAGTAATGTCTCTGCTTTTGAATATGCTATCTAGGTTGGTCATAGCTTTCCTTCCAAGGAATAAGCGTCTTTTAATTTCATGTGTGCAGTCACCATCTGCAGTGATTTTGGAGCCCCCCAAAGTAAGGTCAGCCACTGTTTCCCTATCTGTTTGTCATGAAGTGATGGGACTGGATGCTATGATCTGAAGCTTTCTGAATGTTGAGCTTTAAGCCAACTTTTTCACTCTCCTCTTTCACTTTCATCAAGAGGGACTTTAGTTCTTCATTTTCTGCCATAAGGGTCATCTGAATATCTGAGGTTACTGATAATTCTCCAAGCAATCTTGATTCCAGCTTGTGCTTCATCCAGCCCAGCGTTTCTCATGATGTACTCTGCATATAAGTTAAATAAGCAGGGTGACAATATACAGCCTTGACATACTCCTTTTCCTATTTGGAACCAGTCTGTTGTTCCATGTCCAGTTCTAACTGCTGCTTCCTGACCTGCATACAGACTTCTCAAGAGGCAGGTCAGGTGGTCTGGTATTCCCATCTCTTTCAGAATTTTCCACAGTTTATTGTGATCCACACAGTCAGGTGGCTCAGACAGTAAAGCGTCTGTCTGCAATGTGGGAGACCCGGGTTCGATTCCTGGGTCAGGAAGATCCCCTAGAGAAGGCAATGGCAATCTACTCCAGCACTCTTCCTGGAAAACCTCATGGATGGAGGAGCCTGATAGGCTACAGTCCATGGGGTCGCAAAGAGTCAGACATGACTGAACGACTTCACGTCCACTTCCTTTCACTTTCACACAGTTAAAGCCTTTGGCATAGTCAATAAAGCAGAAATAGATGTTTTTCTGGAACTCTCTTGCTTTTTCCACGATCCAGCGGATGTTGGCAATTTGATCTCTAGTTCCTCTGCCTTTTCTAAAACCAGCCTGAACATCTGAAGTTCACGGTTCACTGGCTTGGAGAATTTTGAGCATTGCTTTACTAGCGTGTGAGATGAGTGCAATAGTGCAGTGGTTTGAGTGTTCTTTGCCATTGCCTTTCTTTGGGACTGGAATGAAAACTGACCTTTTCCAGTCCTGTGGCCACTGCTGAGTTTTCCAAATTTGTTGGCATATTGAGTGTAGCACTTTCACAGCATATACATAAATGTATAGAGACATACACATACTCTTTTTAAAAATGGACTTTAAATAGTTTGACATAGAAAAATTAAGACAATAGCAGAGTGAGTTTTCCTATAACTATACCCATATACCAGATTCCCCTATTATTGACATTTTCACTGGCAAATTTCTTACACTTAATGAACTAATATTGATACATTATCATTAACTAAAGTCCACAGTTCATTCAGATTTCCCTAGTTTTTATCCAATGTCTTTTTCTTGTTCCAGGTTCCTGTTTAGGATACCATACTTCCTCCAATTGTCAGATCTTCTTAGGCCCTTTTTGGCTGTTCCAGTTCCTTAGACTTTGCGGAGTTTTGAAGACCTTGACTGTTTTGAGGAGTACTGTTGAGGGATTTTCTCAGATGCCTCACTGTCAGAATTTTTCTCTTTGTTAGACTGGAGTTTCGGATCTCGGTAAAGAAGACGTCAAAGGTAAAGTGCCATACTCATCATATCATATCAGGTGTACCTACCACCAACACGATCAACTACTGCTGGCGCAGGCCTTGATGGTCTGACTGGGCTGTGTCTGTCAGGTCTCTCCCCCGGAAAGCGACTCCCCTCTCCCACTGATAACAGACTCTTTGGAAGTAAGTTACTATGAGCAGCCTATGCTTAACACTTGTTAAAGAATGACAAGTAGGGGAGATTTTTCCCTGTAGGGGAGATTTTTCCATTTCCTACCATTTATTTATTCACCCAAATGTATTATATGTATCTCTCAGTATGGACTTAAGGATAATTATATACTCTGGGATATAATATATATTCTTTTAAAATACATTTCTTATTTCTTAGTATGAAGTTTATTTAAATGGCTCAAAATTTTACAAGAGTGGAGTGCAAAACCTAAGCTCCAGTTGCCCAGTGATCTCTGCCATAGTCAACAACACAGTCAGTTTTCTCAATATCCTTCTTATGTTTTATACCTAGATAGTAGACATGGATGTATCTTTTCCTCATTTTACACAAATGGTGGCAAACTATAAAAAATGTTCTGTACATTTTTTTCACTTTGCAACATATTTTAGAGATCATTTAATAACAGTATACAAAAATGTTTTTCTTTTCTTTTTTTTACAGCTGCACAGTTTTATTTTACCAATTTCCTATTGATGGGATATGGGTTGAGGAGTAAAATTAAAGCTAAATAGTCTTGAGTTCCCTTACAAAGTTGGCCAAATTACTTAACCTCAGTTTCTCTATTTGTAAAACAATACATACCTTGTAAAGTTATCATGATAATTAAGTAAGTGAATATATGTAAAAAGCTTAGAGAACTCCTGATGTTTTGAATGCCATATGAATTGAAGCTACTGTTCCCAATTTTTTTTATTACAAACAATATACAGTATATAATCTTGTATATACATTTCCCCCCATCTTTTGAATATATGAGTAGGATGATTTCCTAGAAGTAGATTTGCCATGTCAAAGAACATACACATTTAACATTTTTTGGACACTCCCCAAATGCTCTTTACAGAGGCTATAACAATTATACTTCCAAAAGTAACATATTAAGAATGCATGTTTTTTCCTTCATTTCTCTTTCTGTGGCTGTTCATTATGGTTTGTCTCAAGGCATTTTTAAATTTCCTCTTTGACTATATCATAGATCCACTGGTTTTTTAGCAGCATGTTATTTAGTTTACATGCAATTGTTGAGATGGAGTGTGCAGGTGGAGAGACTCTTCCTCTAGTCTTATAAAGCCACTAACCCTCCTGGATTAGAATCTCACCCTGAACATCTTCTTTAACCCTAAGTACCTCCTAAATTTCCTATTTCCAAATATAATTACAGTGAGGGTTAGGGTTTCAACAGATGAATTGAAAAGAGAAGCACAATTCAGTCCATAACAAGTATACCATCAAACTTGTTGACTTTAGGTTAAAAAAAAGTATTTCAATGTAGTTTTAATTATAAGAAGTGAAGTTGAGCATTTTTCATATGCTTAAGAGATAGCTGTATTTTCTGTAAAGTGGCTATTCATTTTTGCCTGTTTCACGGATCCATAATCTTTACAACTTCAAATCCAACCATCCCTCAGAATGTTTCTCATTGTATGGGACATCCTTAATAAGACCAGAACAAAAGACCAAAAAACACAAACAAAACCCCTGTGTATTTAGCAATATATATGTTGAATTTCTCAATATGGTATGATGCCAATAAAATACCCTATACAGATAAAGGGAGCTTTTCCAAGAAAATGGCTTGTTTTTCTCAGCCAGGCTCCAGTATAGTAAAGAAAAAAGGATAACTTCCCCCCTTTCAATTGTATAATTTTTAAGAGGAAGAAATATTCTAGCAAACTAATGAAAATCAATTACTGATTACATTGTGAATTTCCATTTTCAGTGGACTCCTTTCTATTACTCATTCCAGAATACAAGTCTTACCTAATGAAATGGTACAATTCTTTCTAAGCATTCTTTTTTCACAAGAGGTTGGGGGATGTGTGGCAGCTACTTGTGACAAAGACCAAGATTAGAAAAGGACAGGTGGTAATAAGCTTAGTGTGAAAGTGAGTCAAAGTGAAAATCACTCAGTCGTGTCCAACTCTTTGCAACCCCATGGACTATGTAGTCCATGGAATTCTCAAGACCAGAATACTGGAGTGGGTAGCCTTTCCCGTCTCCAGGGGATCTTCGAACGTTAGAGGCGGATTCTTTACCAGCTGAGCCACAGGGGAAGCCCATCAGTAACTGTCCTCTAGGAAAGTAGTCCTTAGCTGGGGTGATTTTGCCCTCAAGAAGACCTGGGGCATATCTTGAGTGTCTCAAAAATGTCTTGAAACACTTTTGGTTGTTACAACTTGTGGTACTGGTACCTGGTGAGTACAGGCCAGGGACGCTACCAAACATCCTACAATAAGCACTCCACAAAACAAATTCTCTGGCCCAAAATGTCGACAGTGCTGAAGCTGAGAAATGCTGCTCTGGGTAATAAAGGAGTCAAGAAAATAGAGGGACTAGAATATGTGGGAGAAAGCTGACAACCTTCTGAAATCTAGACATGCTTTTATTTCCTTCTTCTTTCTTAAAAGAAGAAAAAGGAGAAAAACATCAAAAGAGTTAGCAGGGTAGAAGCAAAAGGCCTTTATTTTGGCCTCTTTCCAAATCCCCATTTCCCCTTTTCTGGATTTGCTTTCTACAGCTGTGCCAATGACTTCTCTTGACTGTGCAAAATGAATTCTGTTCTCAGTTCATGTGGGAAAGTAACAGAATTTCATCACAAAGTTATCAAATTCTCACCCCTTATGCACTCACTTTGCCCACTTTAGACTCATCTGTCTTTGTTTCTGCATTAAAGATGGCTTCAAGAATAAAAAGACAGATCATCTTATCTTTCTATAACTATCTCATGAAAGTAATTTTCTATTATTAACTTATACTTGTCTTAAGTAAAAAGTTTTAATATTTGCAAATAAAATTCTTTCAAGTCACACTACATTTTGGGAGTTATTTAATGTGAATAGTTTAAAGTTCGTATCATTAAAATTCTGTCAATAAAATGTTAGATGAAGGCTTCCTTGGCAGCTCAGTGGCAAAGAATCTGCCTGTCAAAGCAGGAGATGCAGGTTCGATCCCTGATCCAGGAAGATCCCACATGCCATGGGAAACCAAACCTGTGCACCAACAACTTTGGAGCTTGTGCTAACTACTGAAGGCTGCGTGCCAAGAGCCTGTGCTTTGCAACAAGAGACCACTGCAACGAGAAGCTCCTGCACCACAACTAAAGATTAGCCCCTACTATCCCAATTGGAGAAGAGCCCTCACAGTAACGAAGACCCAACACAGCCAAAAATAAACAAAGAAAATTTAAAGAAAAAAAGACTGCCACTGTTTTCTATAACATCTCTGTGAACATTGTTTTTTAAAAAAAATGCTGGATGAGGTAAGAAGTTTTCAAGTCAAGCACAGTTTTTACACATTAACGTAACAGCTTCAGAATTTAACATTACCTTAACATATAATTTATCACTATATACTTTAAAAAGGAATATGAGTTTTACTCTAATGGCCATGGGAAACCATTGGAGAATTCTAATGTACATTAAAAACATTGTTTTAAATGAAGTATAATGAATAAAGTACATGAATGTTAAGTAAAAGATAGATAACTCTACACTCTCATGTCACGTAAACACCACCCAGGTCAAGATTAACAGGACATTTCTAGCATCACAGGTTTCTTCATATTCAGTTAATTTGAAAAGCTGAAATACTAAAGTCATTTGATGCCAAGTAAATCTTTACAGTAAGTCTTCCTAATAATAAACCAGATGATAATAAATAAACTCCAAGAGGGCAAAGGCATTCTCTTTGCAATGTTCCCTACTGAATGCCAACCACCTAGAACTTAGTATCTAACAGGCACTTACTGAAAAAGACTGTTGACTGTTGAGCAAAGCTAAATTAATTTAACACTAAAATATTCCCCAGAAATAAATATAATTATTACTTTAACATCACGTTTTAGGAAATAATTTTACTGAAGAGAAGAATTTCAAGGACTCTGTTCCCATACACAGATAGAAGACACTAAAGTCTAGATGAGTCAACGAGAAAATTATTCAATGTGGACTCTGAATTTCATCATCAATCTCTAACAGAATGTTCCGAATATGGGATGCTTGATGAGATGCTTCATTTAATACCACTTCTCTTTGACATAAACCAGAACGATCTTTTTTTCATTTTTTGTTTTTCCAGAACGATCTTTTTTTTTCATTTTTTGTTTTTCAATTAGTTCTGATTATCTTTAATTCAAACTTTCTGGATCTTTCTATTCTAGCCAAGGTCTTAACCTGAATATCCAGCAAAATTAAAACAAAACAACCTTCTTCCAGTTTGAGCCTCCAGATTAGTCAATGGTTGCCTGACAGACACTGTTTTGCCAAGATAAAAAAACGTTGGGATAGGGTAAAGAGTAGGATGTCTACCTAGCCATTGAACACAGCTGTAGTGAAAAGAATAGAGAGGGGAAAAAAAGAGAATGACAACTGGTTTCTAGAACACAAAAGACACAGCTGGGGTTTTCGCTCTACTTTGGCAGGACCTGAAAATTACACCATGTCTGCAGAGATAATGTATTCAGTCAAAGAACAGACCAAAATCCTCCTAAATCAGGATATGTAAACAAAGAGCCTTCAGGTCTAGTGTCATGTAAATGGTCAAAACTAAAAACAAATGTTTTAAATCAGTTAAAAGGGGACAGTCAGTTTTAGTTAGAATCATTTCAATTTAAGTAAACACCATTATAGCTTAAAATGATTTACTGTCTGCCAATTTCCTTTCTTACTCCAATTACATCTACTATCTTCATTCAATAAATTAACACAACAGCAGTAGTGTTGTAATAGTATTTCTAAGCCTCTTGGCAATATGAAAGTTGGAAACTAGCATTCATTGAGTGTAACAGTTGCTAAACATCAAGCATTATATTATGGAAAGCACTTGATCTCATTTAATTTCCTCAGAATTCCTAAAACAAGTAACCCAGTCCTCTAATAAGAGGAACATTTTGTCTCCATTTTAAGAGCCTTTCATATGCTAAATACTAAAAATCAAAGGTTAGGAATAAAGCTAAGTTACTGTCATGGGTATAGCATGAATGCTATACATGTTTTGGCATTTACTAAAATTTTAATAACACTACAGGATCAATGGTCTTTCCAGATTTAAAGAGATTTTAAAACCATGAATGTTACTATTTGGAGGGTACTAATCATGTGCCAGACGATGTATTAAAGGCTTTACATTAATTACATTTTAAAATGGAGGTAAGTATGATGACCCTTGCATTACAGATCAGGTTCAAAAGTCAAGTGACACAAGAAGGGGTCTATAACCACAAAACACAAAAAAGCTGCAGAATCAAAATCTTCACTTGCATCTGTCCCTTTGATTTGAAAACACTGTTACCTCTTTCTTAGATTAAATCTTTTTTTTAAAGAATTTTTAATTTTTATTTGAAATAACAGTGTAATAGGTAGACAGTATACAGCGACTCATTGTGCACCAAGAATTTTTTCTCACAGAGCAGTGATGGATTCCACCCAAACTATCTGTCCCAGAGGACAGAGCCTTCCTCTCATGGATATCAGAACCTTCTTCGCCTTTTCATTTGCCCTGCATTTGGAAGTGCAACAAGCTAAAGAACAGTATATGCAGAATGTACAATACTCTATTTGCTAAGTCGCTTCAGTCGTGACCGACTCTGTGCGACCCCATAAATGGCAGCCCACCAGGCTCCCCCGTCCCTGGGATTCTTCAGGCCAGAACACTGGAGTGGGTTGCCATTTCCTTCTCCAATGCATGAAAGTGAAAAGTGAAAGTGAACTCACTCAGTCGTGTCCGACCCTTAGCGACCCCATGGACTGCAGCCCACCAGGCTCCTCCGTCCCTGGGATTCTCCAGGCAAGAACACTGGAGTGGGTTGTCATTTCCTTCTCCAATGCAGGAAAGTGAAAAGTGAAAGTGAACTCGCTGAGTCGTGTCCGACTCTAAGCGATCCCATGGACTACAGCCCACCAGGCTCCTCCGTCCATGGGATTTTCCAGGCAAGAGTACTGGAGTGGGGTGCCATTGCCTTCTCCTAAATCATTTAAAAACACATGCAAATAACAAAAAATAATAGAACAGATTTTAAACACTAATGTAATTTTGACACAGGGAATCCATGCATGAATACTCTGTTTAAATGGGCAAGGCCTGCTCCCTCAGTTTTGATTTTCTCATTTGCAATGTGACTCTCTGGTAGTGGCCTCCTGGCAGAGATCTGATCAGCCAATTTCTGCTTGGCTCAATCCTAGTTCTACCTACTGCTCAGCTCCGTCTGCCTTCTTCTCCTGATTGCCAGTCCTACCAGTTCTTTGGATTTCGTCAGTATTAAGAACAATCCCTTTAGCGTATAAACTCCCAGAAGGCAAAGAACAACTATGAGTTGTTAAGTTTGCTTTATAAACCAATATGAAGATACAGACATCTAATACAAGGAGGTTAAAAACTTACTTTCTTCGTGTAACTATGTATCTATACTCATAACGTAAACTGTAGTATTTTTTAAACACACTGAAGGCAAACTACAAATCCTCCTTTAAAACTCTCAAGCTACAGTTCACATCTAGAAGACATTCATATTTACTAATTTACTAAGACCCTACAATAGTACTAACAGAATTTTTTGATTTCTCCCTACTTCATAGATTTTATTTCTATAGACTTTAACGCCACGTTTTTCAACTTCAGCACTACTGGCATTCTGGACCAGACAATTCTTTGTTGAGGGGATGGATGGGGCAGCTCTCCCGAGCACTGTAGCAGCATCCCTTCCCTCTACCCACTAGATACCAATAGCATTTCCTTTCCCCTAACTGTAAGAACAAAAACAAAACATTTCCAGACGTTACCCAATGTTCCTGGGGGTGGAGAGTGTCAACCCACTTGAGAACCACTGGCTTAATTTAATTGTATATGTTAAAATGAGGTACTGGGGCTGTAGTATTTGCCAATAAAGTAGTCCCAGTCTACATTCTTGGATATCCCTGGTGTCTCAGTGATAAAGAATCTGTCTGCAATGCAAGAGACTGGGGCTCAATTCCTGAGTCAGGAAGATCTCCTGGAGGAGGGCATGGCGACCCACTCTAGTATTCTTGCCTAGAAAATCCCATGGACACGAGAGCCTGGCAGGCTGCAGTCCACAGGGCTGCAAAAAGTAGGACACGGCCCAAGCGACTAAGCAGCAGCAGCAGCAAGCTACGTTCTCACAAGGAATACGAAGTTCATGGGTGTTCTCAAAGTGAAAAACTGAGCATTTCAAGTACTTTAGGAGAACCTGGCCTTTTACACAATCCCAGAAAAGACACAGCTCCAGAAACTAAATATCTGACTATCTAAACTAGTGACAGCAGGTTGGTCAAAACTAAGGCACTGATACATGAGACAGCACAAAAAAGAACACTGGTGTGTATTCACTCATTCCTTTCTCTCTGTGGTTCTAACAACTATACGCTGTTTCATCAGGGAAATAATTAGCACTAAAGATTATTTGCAGTATCATGTTTTTAGCAGTAAATGCAGGTACAATGTGTCTTTTTAACAAATGTCTACTGAGGATAAGGTGTCTGGGGAGACAGAGGAATAAGACAGAACCAACCTCAATGTGTAAGTGTTGGAAGCATTTCAAATTTTCAAAAAAAGGAAGCTAACTTTTTGGCCAAAGCTAAAGACAACAACAACAACAAAAGACACCCCACCCACTCCACCCTCAGGATGTGTCATGAAATTGGAGTGAATTCAAAGAGTGACCACTTTTGCTCACATACAAGTTTTAAGCAGAACTCAACTATGAATGATTTGCTTGTTAAAGAGATACATTCTTTGGGGAAAAAAAAATCTGTGTACATGTTTTATACTATCTGTGTTAACTAGAACTTGATCCGGTTTTTAACTTTTGCTTAAAATTATTGATTGCTCTCTGTTTCTATGAGGTTTTACCATATCTCACCTCTAATGGAAATACCAATTTCACTTTCCCCCTAACTGAACACATAATACCTAACATTTATTTAGTACTACTATACTGAACATTTCCCACGTGCTTGTTTAATCGAATATCTTTGTGAGATATATTTTTATCAACTGACCAAATATTTAGAGATCAGTGTATCTCTTACTAATATGCAAGCTCTTTACAGAATAAAGATATTAATCTTATGTAATATTTGGTGTAGTATCTCCCTAATCTTACTTTTTTATTATTCTTACATCTGCAAATATTACAATTTGGAATATTCAATCTGCAAGCTATTCTTTTCCTTTTACTGTTCCGAAAGTAAGATATCTACTCATAAGTTTGATAAATACTCAACTCCACTTTATTCTAATTTTCCTTTGATTTGAATTCTCATCAGTTCAATTCAGTCACTTAGTTGTGTCCGACTCTTTATGACCCCATGGACCGCAGCACGCCAGGCCTCCCTGTCCATCACCAACTCCCAGAGTTTACCCAAACTCATGTCCACTGAGTCGGTGATGCCATCCAACCATCTCATCCTCTGACGCCCCCTTCTCCTCCTGCCTTCAATCATTCCCAGCATCAAGGTCTTTTTCAAATGAGCCAGTTCTTCACATCAGGTGGCCAAAGTATTGGAGTTTCAGCTTCAACATCAGTTCTTCCAATGAACTCCCAAACTCCCAGGGCTGATCTCCTTTAGGATGGACTGGTTAGATCTCCTTGCAGTCCAAGGGACTCTCAAGAGTCTTCTCCAACACCACAGTTCAAAAGCATCAATTCTTCGGTGCTCAGCTTTCTTCACAGTCCAACTCTCACATCCATACATGATCATTGGAAAAACTCTAGCCTTGACTAGACGAAGTTTTGTTGGCAAAGCAATGTCTCTGCTTTTTAATATGCTATCTAGGTTGGTCATAGCTTTCCTTCCAAGAGTAAGAGTCTTTTAATTTCATGGCTGCAGTCACCATCTACGGTAATTCTGGAGCTTCAAAAAATAAAGTCAGCCACTGTTTCCCCATCTATTTGCCATGAAAGTGATGGGACCAGATGCCATGATGTTAGTTTTCTGAATATTGAGCTTTAAGCCAACTTTTTCACTCTCCTCTTTCACTTTCATCAAGAGGCTCTTTAGTTATTCTTCACTTTCTGCCATAAGGGTCGTGTCATCTGCATATCTTGAGGTTATTGATATTTCTCTTGACAATCTTCATTCCAGCTTGTGCTTCTTCTGGCCCCGCATTTCTCATGATATACTCTGCATGTAAGTTAAATAAGCAGGGTGAAAATATATAACCTTGACGAACTCCTTTTCCTATTTGGAACCAGTCTATTGTTTCATTCTAATTCTAACTGTTGCTTCCTGATCTGCATACAGATATCTCAAGAGGCAAATCAGGTGATCTGGTATTCCCATCTCTTTCAGAATTTTCCACAGTTTATTGTGATCCACACAGTCAAAGGCTTTGGCATAGTCAATAAAGCAGAGATAGTTTTTTTCTGGAACTCTTTTGCTTTTTCAATAATCCAACAGATGTTGGCAATTTGATCTCTAGTTCCTAACCTTTAATTCATGTAAAATTTATCTTGGTGTCAGGTATTAAGTGGAGGTCTATGTTAATGCCCCTTCAACTGCTTAGTGAGTTTTCTAAACTCAAATTTCTGAACAATGATTCCCTTTTATTTCTCACACCTCCTTGGCATGTACTTAAAATGTACCATGGATCTATTACTGTGTTTAGTAGTATCTGGTTTCAGTTACCACAGTTTTTCACTTCCCTTTCTCTCTTATTTTTCAGATTTTTAACAATGCTTTTGACTACTTTTTCTCCCTAATGAACTTTAGAAAAACATTATGAGTAGAAAGAATCCCAATAAATTTCTTTTCCCCAATAAAATTCTGAGTGGAAAAAATAATTTCATTTGGGTAGTACAAATTATATACTATTAGTCTTTCTTTTTCAGGAATATTATAATATATTTATTTCACAAAGCCTTTTTCTTAAGCATTATACAAAAATGTTAAATTTTATTTTTATTTGTATTCATTTACTTCTTAAGATAAGTATCAATAAATACTTTCAATCACTTTTTCCCTAATGGAAATGGTCATGTACTCTTCATTAGTTTTATGTCCCTCTTGTAATATCAAAAGATCTAACATAGTTTCAATAAGCTCTTCTCTCCCTATATCTTTAAAGTTGCTCTTTCTGGCAGTTCAGTCTTTGGGAATGTTCATACAATACAGGAAGACCTCAATTCCACTGTATTAACCATAGAAGCCTATAATGGTATAGAAACCCAGAAAAGCACATTTGCTCACTTACTGCTCAACAACAGTAAATAACTAGCTAATCAGTTGAACTTAAAATTATGACCCTGAAGTCACATCTGTAATCACATTAATCTAAAGAAACTTATTCCTTGAGGAATACAATATACTACAATATTCTAAGACAAAAGTCACAGGTTTTCAGGAGCTAAAAGACTGCACATGAAACTCACACATACAGCCCAAGAACAGAAGATTAAATAAACCACAGAAATGACAACATCATTAATCTCCAACTTTCTGCATCAATAAAAAGGAACATTAGTGGACCTAATAGGAAATTTCAAATAATTTACCCATACTGATCAAGGAAGGAATCAGTTGTCTTATACAAAGTAGAAAACATATTATGACACAAATGTATATTCCATAAAGGACAAAACCAAAAGTTAACATTAACTGGCAGGTGCTTTCAGTGATTTCTGGATCACAGCTTATTTCTTATAAACCCTCAAACGAGAAAGGATCCCAAAGTACAAGGTGGTTAAAGTTCTGTTTAGTTTCATTTGGAAGCCACTAAGATCAAACTAATATGCAATATTATTGTTGAGCCAATATTTACTGTGTGATTACTATGTGCTGGGCTAAGCATTTTATAAATGTAATCATTTAATATACATGTACACACACACACACAAAACCATGAAGTGACTACTATTTTAAACCTCATTTTCCAGATAAGAAACCAAACTTGCACTAGTAAGTGGTAGAGATAAACCCAAATTTGACTCCCAAACTCATGTTTAACTACCAAACTATACTGTTTCCTATGGATTCTTTACTTATTCAATTAAGAAACATCTGTTGAGCACCTGCCGTGGACATGATGTTTGACCTCATAGAGACGGCAGTTTTATGCTGGATAGTTTCAAGTAAAAGAACAATTACAATCAATATGATTAAAGTTAAAATATAGGTTGAACAGGATACCAGCATCTGACCCAGGCAGAGGAGGTCAGAAAGAGCCTTCCTGGAGGTGTAAGCAGAGGATACGGCAGGGGAAGGGTGTTCCAAGGAAAAGAAGAGCAGGCACAAAGCCCTAGTAATAAGACAGAAGATGGCAGATTGGAGCTTAGGACGTAATCTGGACTAGTAACATGCCTTTGGAAACCATAAGCATCTTCTCTAAGTATTCCTGCAATAATACCTTACATAAATAATCACATATTCTGTGACCGGGTTTGTTGAGTTAGTTGCAGGAAAGTGAAGAGAACAGAAATTACCATGAATTCTTGAATAACCAGGTCTAGTGCATATAAAATTTAGAACACTACTAGAAAGTAGAAGCACAGAGCTTTATTCAATTGACTGTGGAAAAAAAAACAACAACAACCTCCATATGTGCACAAATAAGACAGGTTTCTGTTCTTCACTGACTGCTAAAGGATGTCAAAGGCATCCTGCTGTATTCATGCTATAAGCTATCAAAGTAGTCTTGGGGCACTGTACCAGCAGCTGAAGTTTAGTTCCACAGGTGAAGGACTACAGTTGGTGATAATAAAAGTAAACAGTAGGGTTGAAAACACTGTCACAACTCCCCAACAAGATGACAGTTCTCCCTTTGAGTCATGTACCATTTTGTACCTTTATTTCAGGACTTAGCGTCATCTAGCCTACATAACAGTAATTTGACATTCACTCACTTTCTCTTTTTCTAGAGCATAAATCACGAGGGGCAAGGAATTTATCCTTTATCTTGATAAGCTCCACAGTACCAGGCACTGTGATTGAACAGTTTAAGTGTACCAACAAATGTCTACTCAACTGCATGAAGTAGTAACGGATAACGGCACTGAGAAAAGGGATAACTGGATTATACTATCTAGCTCTCTGTAATCGGACAAGCAGAAGAAATGAAATCACCAGCATTTTTTTAATATAAGATTTTGAACTGCCATATTAACCTATAATTAGATGTAGACCTTACTGAATTTTTTTTAATTGGAAGATAATTGTTTTCCAGTGTTGTATTGGTTTCTACCCTACCGAATCTTTGAATTACCAGATCTCTTAAAAATATATTATTTACTACCAGTATGTAGAAAACAATGATATCAAGCTCATACAACAAATCATACAATTTTAAGTACCTAGAAAAAATATCTTCAGATTATTACTTATCTGGCCATTTAGAAAAAATATTTTCAGATTACTTATCTGGCCATTTATGCTTGTCAATTTCCATTAAAGTAGAGGTTCCTGATTGGGCTGCTCACGAGAACCACAAACAGAGCCACAGATGGACCTCTTATGCAAACTCTGCACCCCCAGGAAGTACGACTTCACTGGTCTAAGAAAGGGTGTGTTAGGCTCCCTGGTTATTCTCAAGTACAGTTAAGGTTGAGAACCACTGTTACAAACTAAGTCACATTTAAGTTGCACAGAAGCACCCAACCATATACATGGAGCTTGTAAATACTTTTAAAATGTTGACATTAAAAAAAAAAGTTGCTCATTAGGAAAATGTTCACTGAAGGGTAATTAGAAAATTTTCCAGTGTACCTGCTTAAAAGTACTGGATAAGATTTTGTAGGAAAAAGACACAAACACTGAAGTAAAGTCTGCACTGGTCAAAGTACATGTAACCAATTGAAAAACTTATCAAAAATGACTGAATCATGGAAATCTTTGACAAGGAGCTTGGTTCACACTCCAATCTACTTTCACAGTAGGCTGGGACTGAAAACAGTTCAAAAAATGCACTAGTTCAGGTGTGGTCACAGCACAACCTGGAGACAATTCAAATATAGCTTTCTTACTGCACTAAATGGGCTTCCCCATCACTTCATGGGAAACAGATGGGGAAACAGTGGAAACAGTGTCAGACTTTATTTTTCTGGGCTCCAAAATCACTGCAGATGGTGACTGCAGCCATGAAATTAAAAGACGCTTACTCCTTGGAAGAAAAATTATGACCAACCTAGACAGCATATTCAAAAGCAGAGACATTACTTTGCTGACTGAGGTCCATCTAGTCAAGGCTATGGTTTTTCCAGTGGTCACGTATGTATGTGAGAGTTGGACTGTGAAGAAAGCTGAGCGCCGAAGAATTGATGTTTTTGAACTGTCGTGTTGGAGAAGACTCTTGAGAGTCCCTTGGCCTGCAAGGAGATCCAACCAGTCCATTCTGAAGGAGATCGGCCCTGGGATTTCTTTGGAAGGAATGCTGAAGCTGAAGCTCCGGTACTTTGGCCATCTCATGCAAAGAGTTGACTCCTTGGAAAAGACTCTGATGCTGGGAGGGATTGGGGGCAGGAGGAGAAGGGGACGACTGAGGATGAGATGGCTGGATGGCATCACTGACTCAATGGACGTGAGTCTGAGTGAACTCCAGGAGTTGGTGATGGACAGGGAGGCCTGGCGTGCAGCTATTCATGGGGACACGACTGAGCGACTGAACTGAACTGAACTAAATGGGCTTCCCAGGGGCTCAGTAGTGAAGACTCTGCCTTTCAATACAGGAGATGCAGGTTCAATCCCTGGGTCAGGAAGAAGGAAATGGCCACCCACGCCTGGATTCTTACCTGGAGAATTCCATGGACAGAAGGAGCCTGGCAGGCTACAATCCATGGGGTCACAGTCAGATACAACTTAGCAACTAAACAACAACAACTGCACTACCTGTTTCAAATGAAAGTCTGGATTAGACAGAAAGAAGATGAGGAGGAAAGCAAACAAGAATTGTGAAAGTGTGGTAGAAATAATACAGGAAAAGATTAAGAAGTCTGAATGAATACAAAATTCTCAAAAGTTGAAGAAATTATATTCTCAAGACCAAGCTGAAATTCCAGCAACAAAACAAAAAGAAAACCACAGTAAGGCACATGATATTCAAATCGCTAAAAACCAAGAAGAGAAAAATCTAAATGAAGACAGAGAAAAAGACATGTTGCATACAATTCAGATCCAACATAAAGTAATAAAGAGTACCGCAAGTGTTAAACTGCAAGTGTTAAGTAGGTGAGTGGATAAATATAAAAGATCATTTTTCTCAGTTCTAACTTTCTAAAAACCTAATTTACTGTTAAAAGCAAGAAGAATAACAACTTACTGAGAGATCTGTAACAAAGGTCAATCCTCATTATTTGCAGATTCTGCATCTGTGGATGTGCCTACTTGCTAAAATTTACTTGAAACCTCAAAATCAACATGCTCTGTGCTTTATCAGTCATTTGCAGACATGCAGAAAAGGTGAAAAATCTGTCACCCTGCATATTTCCAATTGAAACTGAACAAAGTGACGCTTTTGCCTTATTTCAGCTCTCACAGTGTAAAATGCATGTCCTTTTCATGGTCTATTTAGTGCCACATGTTCTGGATTTGGGGGCTTTTTGATGGCGACTTCTCTGCTAAAAATGGCCCCCAAGCATAGTCCTGATGTGCTGTCTACTGTTCCTAAACGCAAGAAGGCTATAATGTACCTTATGGAGAAAATGTGTGTTAGATAAGCTCCATTCATGCATGAGTGACAGGGCTTCTGTACATGAGGTCAATATTAATGAATCAACAATATATACATTAAATAAGGTATTTTTAAGCAGAAACATATACAAAACAAGGTCATGTATTTCCTGGTTGACAAAAATGTATCCTGAATGCTCACAGGGACGTAGCCCTGTGTTTTCCCTAGAAGCAATGGTGCACTATTCACTTATACAATGTTTGAGATCACGTTATGAATACCACAAGTAATGAGAATCAACTGTATGCAATAATAAAGTATGTGACAACAATAGCACAAATGATGACAGAAAATAGAAATATACTATTCCAAGGAATGCATTACATTACACAGAGAGGGAGGATATTGTTTAAAGACAGTTGATGATAAGACAATGATAAAGCAACACTTGGCAAATATTTTCTATAAAAGGCCAGAGAGTAATTATTTTAGGTTTGGTGGCCCATACAGTCTCTGTTACAGCTACCTAAGTTCACTGTTGTTCATGAAAGCAGCCATAGGCAAGATAGAAATAAACAAGCATGCTATGTTCCCATAAACTCTATTCGTAAAAGATAATGGGGCAGATTTGGCCCAAAGATGTAGTTTGCTGACCGTTGCACTAGAGCAATTTCTAAAAGGAATTTTAGGAGTAAAACAAAACAACTGTTAAAAACAAAATGGAATTACATAACATATTCAATTTAAAAGAAGGCAGGAAAAAGAGAAAATGATTCAAGACCTAAAGAGAAAAAACAATATATTTAAATTCATCTATACTAAAACTTGTGTTAAACACAGTCTAAACACTTGAAAAGCAGAAACTGACAGAGTAAATTTAAAAAGCATGACCCAACCACATGCATTCTACAAAAAGCCCATATTACATATGAAGAGAAGTTATAAGCAAAAACATGTGAAAAGGTACCACAATGCAAAAACTAAACAACAAGAAAGCAGGAATGGTTATATTAATACCAAAGCTGACTTTAGAATAAGATATATAATCAGATATAAAGAAGAAAAGTTATACTAAAAAAGGAATCAATGTATCAAAGGATGTAAAAATCTCAAATGTGCTTCCAAATAACAGAGCTTCAAAAAACATGAAGTAAAAATTGATTAAAACTGAAAGGAAAAAAAAACTGCAAGGAGAAACAAACAGAACTAAAATTATAGCTGGGAGATTTTAATACTACTTTCTTAGTACATTACAGAATAAAAAGAAACCCATAAAGATATAGAAAACACGATCAATCACTTGACCTGTTATAGAAAACTCTACTATACAAAAGCAGAATACATGTTTCATAAAACTGTAAATATAACACACAGAATATACCAAAGGACACAGTCCTACACCATAAAACAAATCTCAATAAATATACAGGTTGAAATCATACAGAGTATACTCTTGATCCAAAACTGAAATAAAGTTAGAAATCGACACAATAGAAAAATATCTGAAAAATCTCCAAATTCTTCCAAATTAGAGAAATCAGGCAGTTAACTGAATAAAATAAAAATATATCAAAGTCTGTGATACGCAGCTACAGTAGCGGTTGGAGGGAAACTTATACCACTAGATTTACAGCACTTACATTAAAGGGAAAAGGACTAAGCTTCTACCTTAAAAAACTGAAAAAATAAAGCAAGTTAAACCCCAAAGGAGGTAGAAAAAAGGGGGAGAAAGACAATAATAGAGAAAAATCATTAAAACCAAGAACCACTTCAATGAAAACAAAGGTGATAAAAACCTGTAGCCAGAAAGAACAAGGACTGAGGAGGGGAATAAACACAGAAATTATAAATATTAGAAATGAAAATGACACCATTACTAGAAATCCTACAGATTTTAAAGGATAATGGGAGAACATAATGGATTTGATAACTTGTATGAAATGAAAAATTTCCTCTGAAGACACAAATTACCAAGGTTCACTCAGAAAGAAACAGACACTTGAATAGCTCTATGTGCACTGAAGAATAGAAATTGAGTTTAAAACCTCCTCATAAAGAATATTCCAGGCTCAGGTGGCTTCACTGGTGAGCTCTATCAAACACTTACTTCAGAAAGTAATATCAATTTTACACAAATTTCTTCAGAATACCGAAGAGGGAGGGAAATAATTCCAAAATCATTTTGTGAGATCAATAATACCCTGTTAACAAAACCACACAAAGATAATAGAAAAAAAAAATGACAGGTAAATCTTAAGAAAATACAGGTAAACTGAATCAAACAAAGTATAAAAAGGAAAATATATAGTGACCAAGAGAGTTTGTTCCACAGATGCAAGGTTGGTTCAACATTTCCAAGTAAGTCAATGTAACTCATCAACAGAGAAAAATACATAGATGAAGAAAAAGTATTTAATAAAATTCACAATCATGTGAGAGAAAAGTTTTAGCCAACTAGGAATAGGAACGTCCTCAACCTGATGAAAAACATCTAAAAAACTTTATTTCACACCTAATGATAAAAGACTGAATGCTTTCCTTTTAATATTAAGAACAAGGCACAAATGTCCTCTCATCACTTCTATTCCATATTGTACTATACAGGTTTAGCCTCCAGTGCGAAGAGGAGACATAAAACTGCGTTTGCAAAAGACAAGATCATCTGTGTAGAGAACCCTAAAGAAACTTTAAAAGTTTCCAGAACTAGTTTAGCAAGACTGCAGGACAGTGTGATGTACAAAGAACAATTATATTTCTAAATGCTAAAATGAAAAATCAGAAATTAGAAAATTTTAAAACCTCATTTAAAACTGCATCAGAAACATGAAACACAGATAACAAATAATGCATACAATTCTGGTGGGCTTTTTGATATAAACCACAAAGCTGATTTTAACATTTATATGAAAATGCAAAGGGTGTCAATTGGGCTAAACAGTTTTGGAAAAAAAAAAAAAAAGAACAAAGTTGGAGGACTTTACACACCTGATATCATAGGTTCATAAAACCAGAGAATTCAAGACAATGTGGAATTAGTTTAAGGATATCCCTGGGGTTGGGAAGATCCCCTGGGGAAGGAAATGGCAACTCACTCCAGTATTCTTGTCAGGAGAATCCCATGGACAGTGGAGCCTGGCAGCTACAGTCCATGGGATCATAAGAGTTGGACATACTGAAGCAACTTAGGAGAGGCGCAGTTTAAGGATACACACGTAAGCTGACAAAACAAAACAGTAGAAATTTGTAGACACAGTCAGATACTTTGGAGAAGGCAATGGCACCCCACTCCAGTACTCTTGCCTGGAAAATCCCATGGATGGAGGAGTCTGGTGGGCTGCAGTCCATGGGGTCGCTGGGAGTTGGACACGACTCAGTGACTTCACTTTTACTTTTCACTTTCATGCACTGGAGAAGGAAATGGCAACCCACTCCAGCGTTCTTGCCTGGAGAATAACAGGGACGGCGGAGCCTGGTGAGCTGCCGTCTATGGGATCACACAGAGTCAGACACGACTGGAAGTGACTTAGCAGCAGTCAGATACTTATAAATAGAAAATGAAGTGAAGACACAGAGAGAACATGATACACAAGCCTTGGCTTCCCTGATGGCTCAGCTGGTAAAGTATCTGCATGCAATGTGGGAGACCTGGGTTCCATCCCTGGGATGGGAAGAGCCCCTGCAGAAGGGAAAGGCTACCCACTCCAGTATTTTGGCCTGGAGAATTCTGCAGCCCATGGCAAAGAGTCAGCCATGACTGATCATCTTTCACTTTCACCAGAAGCTGGGAGAAAGGCATGGAACAGATTTTCTTGCTCAGTCCTCAGAAGGAACCAACTGTACTGATCCTCTGATTACAGATGTCCAGCCTCAAGAACTGTCAGAAAATAAACTTCTGTTGTTTAAATTATGTAGCTGTGGTACTTTCATACAGCAGCTCCACAAAACTCATAGGTCACCGATAAAAAAAGCTAAAATTAGGGCTTCGTGGGTGGCTCAGTGGTAAAGAGTCTACCTGCCAATGCAGGAGACATGGGCTCAATCCCTGATCCGGGAAGATCCCACATGCCACACAGCAACTAAGTCTGTGCGCCGTAACTACTGAGCATGTGTACTAGAGCTCCGCGACAAGAGAAGCCACCTCAACAAGAAGCTCAGGCACTGCAACTAAACAGCAGCCTCCACTCGCCGCAACTGGAGAAAAATGCCCACATAGCAACAAAGACCCAGCACAGCCAAAAAATAAATAAATGTAAAAAAAAGACCTAAAATTATGAAACTTCTAGAAGAAAACATAAGACAAAATCTTATTTTAATTTAGGCAAATGTTTTCTTCATATTAAACAAAAGCACCATCCATAAAGGAAAAAATTTATTGTACTTCATTAAAATTAGAAACTTTGGCTCTCCAAATAACATTGTTAAGAGTGACGAATAACAGTATGGTATAATTAAAAGTATTTAACTTAGATAAAATAGAATTAAACCCCAAAACTAAAGGGGTCAATTCAACAAGAGGATATACATTTGTAAATATGCACCCAAACAGAGATACCTCAATATATAAGCAAACATTTTAAAAAACTGAAGGGAGAAATAGACAGCAATACACTAATAACAGGGGGCTTCACTATCTCACCATTGGACTTCCCTGGTGGTCCAGTGGTTAAGAACCTGCTTGCCCATGCAGGGAACATGGCTTCAATCCCTGGTCTGGGAAGATTCCACATGCCATGGGGCAAATAAGCCAGAGCACAACTACTGAAGCCTGCATGCCTGGAGTCCCTGCTCTGCAACAAGAGACCTCACCACAATGAGAAGCCCTCATACCACAGCCAGAGAGTAGCCCCCACTTGCTGCAACTAGACAAAGCCCACATACAGCAATTAAGACCCACCTCAGCCATAAAAAATTAAAAAAAAAAACAAAAAAACACTGTCAATAATGGATAGATAATACAGATGGAAAATCAGTAAAAAAAAAAAAAAGGAATATTGAATTTAGGCTACAAATACACTTAACGGAAATNAATAAACAAAGGAAAAGGGCAGTCTCTTTGATAAATGGTGCTGGGAAAACTGAACAACCACATGCAGAAGAATGAAACTTAAGCCCAGTCCTACACTATACAAAAAAATCAACTGAAAATGGAATGCAGACTTGAACACAAGACCTGAAACCATAAAACTCCTAGAAGGAAACATAGGAGGGTAAATTCCTTCACACTGATCCTAGCAATGATTTTTTGGATTTGACATGAGCAGTCTGTGATTAAATCAAACTAAAAGCTTCTCTATAGCAAAGGAAACCATTAAAAAATGAACTGGAGAAAATATGTGCAAATCTTGTATCTGATAAAGGAATAATATCCAAAACATACAAAGAACTCATATAACACAATATCAAAAGAAAACAACAAGTCCCACCTATCAATTAGAGTAAAAAATGGGCGGAGGAACTTAATATCCATTTTTCCAAAAAACATATACGAACGGCCAACAAGTAAATGAAGAAGTGTTCCATCAATAACCAACAGGGAAACGCAAATCAAAACCACAATGAGGTCATCATCTCCCACCTGTTAGAACAGCTATTGTCAAAAGGGTAACAACACATGCTGACAAGGATGTGGAGAAACGGGAACCCTGGTGCACTGTCAGTGGGAATGTAAATTAGTGAAGGCACTATGGAACAGTCCAGAGGGTCCTCAACAAATTTAAAAATAGAATTACCATGAGATCCAACAATTCTACTTCTAGTATAGTCAAGGATATGAAATCACTGTCTTGAATGAAATCTGCACCCTCATGTCAGTGCATCATTATTTACAATAGCCAAGACATGGAAACAGCCTCTGTCTCCACTGATAGATGAATGAATACAGACAATGTGATGTGTATATACAAAGAGAGACAATGATATATTATTCAGCCATAAAAGGAAGGAAATCCTACTATTTGCAATAATATGGATGGATCTTTAAGGCACTGTAAGTGAGATAAGTCAAACAGAGAAAGACAAATATCATATGATTTCACTTACATTTGGAATCCACAAAAACCAGAGCTGGTGATTATTAGAGCCAAGGGGTCAAAGGTGGGGAAATGGATAAAGTGGTCAAAGGGTACCAATTTCTTATTATAACATAAATAAGTTCTGGCAATATAACGTACACCATGGTGACTGCAGTTAACAATATTTTCTATCTGAAAGTTGTTAAGAGAATGGATCTTACAAGTTCTCACCACGAGGAAAAAAAAAAACAAAAACTATGTGTTTTTTTCTGGTTCACAGCACCACAACTTGCTGTGGGGATTAAGTAGAAAGTGTGCATGAAGCTCTTGATGTAGAGCTTCAAAATCAACGTTGTCAATTATAACCTTCCTCTTTTCCCCTCCCGTATCATTGCTTATCCTGATTTTTTTGCCTTGGTATATACTTCTTCCCTCCCATATCGCTGAAAGGTTATTCATTCTTCAAGTATCAGGTGAAATGCTAATTTCATATGAAGCCTTTCACATCTTTTTATCAACCTGAGAGGAGCACTTTTTATTTTAGCTTCACGTTTTACTTTTCATATTTTATTGTGGTGAATGTTTCCTTTACCAAACTATAAGCTTTTGGAGGGAAGGGACAAGATATGGTTAATCTACTTCCTAAAATTTACCAGTACTCTATCTTTAGAAGGTTTAATACATATATTTATTAAGAACAGAAATAAGAAAACAAGTATGCCCATCAGAGTTCGGGGAGTTAACCTAGAGTTGTGCATGTGCAGGTAGTGAAGTAAGTGATTAGCAAGCAAGAATCCAAGATGAGAGAAGATAAAAAGAAGAGAACTTCTGACGTGGTTTTTCCAGCTCCCAGATAAGTTAGGGATCTATGAAACCTCTCCACAGAACCCCAGAAACTGAGCTGTCTCCCTTAAGATTTCTTTCCTGTTGGGACTTGAGTACACTGTTCCTTGATACTCCTTTCTCCATCTCTAGAGTAAAGACCTAAATTTAGATTAAATGATTCAGAATTTCACAGCTGGAATTACATGTTAGAAAACACTCCAACTCAATCATTTGACAGATATGGAAATGTAATCTACCGAAGTTAAATTATGCAAAGTTATACAGTTAATAAACAACAGAGCTGGGAATTCCCTGGTGGTTTATGGGTTAGAACTCTGTGTTCTCAGTGCTGAGGTCCTGGGTTCAATCCCTGGTTGAGGATCTAACATCCGGTAACCGTGTGGTGCAGCCAAAACAAACATACAAACCAACCAACCCACGAGAGCTGACCTAGTTACAAACGCAATACTCTTTTTCACTATGCTTAAACAACAGTTAGAATCCTAGCATAAGTCAAAATGAGTGTATAATATGACCAAGAGACATATATGCTATATATTTTTGCCAAATACATCCCCATATTACCACAATACTGATTCAAATTCAGTCCACCATGATATTCATTTTATGCTGGCTATCTCTGAAATTAATAATTCTACTTTATATTTGCATGAAGTTTACCCTTAGTTATCTTTTCTTGAGCTGTATCTTGTCTATTTCTTTGGTGTCACTAGAATTTTTAACAGATTATAGTTTCCCAAGCACTTGACCCATCTGACCCAATTCTCACATCTATATTAATGAGGGAGCAACATTAACCCTATATAATCCTGTAGATAATCAGTATGCCTCTGTAGAAATACAACAACTAAATAAAGTTTCCAAAGGTCAAAAACTCAGTAATATAAACTCTACCAAAATATTAGTTTCTCAAAAAAGAGAAATAATAAAGTTACAAACTACATTTAAGTCAAAAACCTTACCTTTAAGTTAAAAGCCAGCAAAAATATTTACTAAAACCTCTGTTAACTGATGAAAGGGAAACTAAAAGCAAAGACACTTAAAGACATATAGATGGGCTACAGATCTACAAAAAGATATCTAATCTTACTTTAGGCCACATTTAAATAGATGTCACTGTTAACACACAGGAGATATGGGTCATTTTCACAAACCACATAACATTTTTTGACTGTTAATTACTTCTACATTAGAAGATAAGGACAAACCACATGAAGCATAAGGAACTGAAATAAAAACAGCAAGAGGAGGAGCATGAATCCAAATATATTAATCTTACAGAATTTTTAAAACATAAAGTATACTAATTTGTTTGAAACATAGACTTGGTCCATTAAAAAGAAAGTGTAACCAATTCATACTACTTATATGCAGTTTTATGATAAAATGTAGAACATACTAAAGAAATTCAGCTAAGAGTCCTTAAAAAATGGCAGGGTATGGGGCAGAGGATGAGCGGATGAAAGAAAATAAAATCACCCTCAATTTTTAAGTGTTCATATATTTTGATATTAAGGCCTGTTTATCTAATTTTTAATAGACAGAGAGTGTGTGGTCCTCCGGCAGTTTAAGTGAAATCAGGACCAAAAGGGAACAAAGAGGGTGTACAAAAAGGCAGCACACAGGGCCCCTGGGAAGAAAAGGTGTGGACTCAGACTCAGCTACCTGGATGGCTGGGCCCCCTATCCTCTTGGTAAGTACCCTTGATGCCTTTTTTGTGCCTCCTATTAATAGCTGTTGACTTTTCTCTGAAAACAAGTGAGATTGCTTAAGTCCTCTTGACTTTACACTGATTCTCCTGGTCTTAAAGAGACAAACTGAATTAGTATTTTAAAGCTTGGATATAGTCTCCAGCTGTTAGACTCTGACATTTCAGACTATAGGCTTTTAGTCTATTAGGACTCTCTCCCAAACGGTCAGAATTAGGATATAAACACCTGATTCATCCATGTGAGTTCACTCATTGTTGCATGCATAATTTATAGAAAAGCAGTAAACAATATTAATTAGAAAAACTGCCGACAAATAGCATGCACAGTACCTTTTGATAAACAATGGAGCAGACAAGGTCCTTGACAGCAGATAAAGACAGTTCCTGGGCTTCGATGGCAATGCTCTCCCGTGTAAGGCCAATCTGCAGCAGAAATGAGACTGTATGCACTGAGCCTCTGGAGTTCGTGAGTGACGGTGCACTGAAGCTTCCATTAGAGAGTCGCGCAGAGAGTCCTGTTTTAGGACTTGAACACGGAGAAGGAGCCGGAAGCACAGCAGGGAGAGTGGCAGGTATTACAGACTTCTGAGCTGATGGAGGAGAACTGTTTGCAGACATCTGCCTTTCTTTAATCTTTTAAAACAGTTGTCAATTCTTTTCCAATGGTTATGAAGAGGCCTTAAAATCACAGTGGTACAAAAATGACTGTAGTTTTGGATTTAGTTGAAAGCTTCTTTATTTCCTCTTTTAAGCCACTCATGCTGATGATGGCAAGTTCTACAACTGTGAGTTGACTATACCAAAGGTCCCACTTCCCTTAATATCAGTCCCATCAAAAAAGTCTTGTTGTTAGGACCACAACCAGGGTTTGGGGAAGAATTTAACATCACTGAATTATCTTCATCAGAAAAGAGTTGGCATTGTTTATCTACTAAACATCTTCACCTATTTTCTTTTAAGTCTACTCTTGTCTCTCTCTTTTAATTTCAGAAAATACATAATGAATAAGTTGTTTTTCTGTCAAATAAAACCCTCTAGTTTAAAAATTAAAAAGTGTTTAGGATTAATCTATTCAGTTCGTATCCTTTGGTTCATTGATCTAACGGGACACTTTCTCAAATGTCCACACTTTAAATCACCTTCTCATATGTCCTCATTTTCATTTTTAAGGAGTAAATTTTTCCAAGATTAAGCACAAAGCTTTTTAAAATAGAACAGGTATATTCCACTTGATGAACGCATCCACTGAGAAAGGTTGATGCTTTCTGAAATGTAGGTAGCCTGGAAGAAATTAAAAAAAAAACTTTTAGTATTTTATAGTCACTTAACATTATTTTTAAATTGTAAGAATCCTTATGCTTTCTTTAAATAAGTTTTGGTTGTATGTTTATAATTCACCAACAAATTTTAATGGGTAGCCATTTTATTGGGGCCTAGTTATCACAGCCCATAATTTCAGGGATAGTCTCCTGCTCAAAAAACAAAACAGAAACAAAACACATCCCTGACATTCCTCATTAACACTTGAAACTTAAGGAAGGTCAAAACACTTTATTCCACAAATACACAACTGAGTTATGGCAAAAACAGAAAAAGAGAAGGGACAAAAAAGCAAAGTAAAACTGGTACTGTCATAGAAATTAACATAAGTACCACTCGGTCGTACAAAAGATATATAATACTGCCCTAATGTAGACAAGAGTATTCTTTTTTGTGTTAAAAGTTTAAATCTAGACAAAACTAAAAAAAATATACTAAACATAGTTATACAGCACACAAATAAGTGTACAAGATATAATTAAGACAGGAAGATCGGAAAAAGTGATCTTGTCACAAAAAATTTCTAAAAGTAAAAAGAACACTAAGCACGGTTATATTTATCACAGTTTTTCATAAAGACAGTTCAAAAACTAAAAGTGTGACCTCATGGCTAAAAAGAGATGGATATTTCCATTTAGGTTCCATCACATACCTGTAAACAATCCTAATAACAACAGAGAGTGAAGCACTCCAAGCAGCTGCAGAATGGCTCTCTGGACAGTGGTTAACAGGACTGAATAAATTAGGATGAACATAACATAACATCAAAAACATACAGATACAGTATTAGGAATGAGAAAGTTCAGGAAAACTAAGGCTCAAGAAAAAAGTGCCTAAAGATAACAAAAGCTTTTAGAACTACATACAGATAAACAATCTGTAACTCACCTTACATCATACAGCACTTAACATCTTATATATACACTTTATCTCATGATATCTCTTTCGAGATATCTCTTTCGAACTTGACAACGCAAATACTACTTTATTATTTTTGCAGATGAGAAAACTGAAGAACTAGCAGATAAAGTAACCTGCCCAGCATCACATGGTTAGTAAGAGGTGGAGTAGGAATTAGGACCTACTAGACAGGCAAGTTTCATACTTTCCGACCCAGTGGTATCTCCACAATAACATACTATTTCTCAAAGAGAACAAGGAACTGAGAGAATCACTGCTCTGTGAGGATGTTGTTAAGGTTGAAAGAACACAGAGAAAAGGCAGAATTGCTCAACTTGTGCTTTGCTTACCTTCTCTCAGTTTTTAAACTAAAACTGTAACAGAGCACTGAGAACTGAAACCTGAGCCTGGCGAATAAGAGAGACTAAAAGATCTTTGAGAGTGCAAATCTTCAGGTCCAGTTATAATCTACTCCATATTGCAAATCAGTAAGTGCAATCACAATTCTGACTCTTACCTTCCTGGAGAAAGAACTCGGAGTGAAATAATTGTGGACAGGAGATGGAACAGAGCTGTTTCAAGTTCTGTGGGCTAGAGGAATATGGAAGCAATTTCAGAAACTACAGAATATAACCTTAATATTAACCTTTAGTCACATGTGAAAACAGATTATGAAAGCAAATGGTTTCTGAATACTTAGAAAAGCATATTACGATCACTAGAGGTAAGCTTGAACTCAAACAGAATAATGCCAAATCAACTATATTTACATCTTTGAAAAATGTGATTATTAGCCTTTTTAGAAGGAGAAAATAACAACGCATAGTAATTGAGTTCTTTCTGCCAGACGCTGTTCTAAGCATTCCATATGTTTCCTCATTTAATCCTCACAACAATTCACTTTATAGTTGAGAAAACTGGCATAGATACTAAAGTACTTGCCCAAGATCACACAATTAGCAAAGCTAGAAAAAAACTAAGTGTATTCTGGCTGAAACAATATTCAAGATGCTGTTCCATGCTATTTTTGTAAATAAGTTGCTTAAGTATAAGTTGGATGTTAGTGTAGTTTGCTGCTCTTTATCAACTTAAAGAAACCTTTAGGAGAGTGCCTTGGAACTCTGGCCTTGACCCTATATTATTTTCGATTATTTATAAGATTATAAAGACACAGAAAACATGCTTATAAAATCCTCAGATTGTACAGTCTGAGAGAAATAAACTAAAATTCAAGTGAACTATAACCATGACAAGTGTAAATCTCTGCATTTCAAAAGTTAAATGTGCAATATTGAAATGAAGAGGAGTTATCAACCCAAGAGTTTAACAGCAGCTGCTATTAATAATATGGGTGACTAAAAGAACATAAACCCAAATCCCCAGGACACTGAGAACACATCAGCATCAGTCAGTATACTGGTTGCTAATCAGGTTAAATTACCACGGTTAACTTTTTTAAAGGCTGTGTTGATTTTCAAACACAATAGAGTATATATCCAGATTAAGGTGAAGACAATGTCATGTGACAAATTATGCATAACAAAAATGAATAAAATGATGGTCTTCAAATATCTGAAAAGGTGTTAAGAGAATAACTGTTTTTTCCCCTATTTTTAAACAGATGATTTATTTATTGCTCTTAGTAACAAAATATTCACTTATGAAGTGTTATCCCTACTTATACCACACACCCAAGAAGCTGTGTTGCTGGACAACTTGTGGACACAGAGCAAACATAAGATTAAGGAATTCACAGAATAATTGGCTTATTCCGTATCACCGCAGAGGGCAGAAATAAAATGAAGACAACAGCACTGTTTACTTACCTTCCAGGGTGTTACTGAGGACTGCGCTACTGTATGCACAATACACTGCTGACTTATCACAAGTGCTCAGTAAGTTTCAGCAATTTTCATAGTAATTAAGAGTAAAGAATTAATAATTAAGCTCCCACTTTACACTAAACTCTGCAATTAAGATATACTTTATTACACTCTTGCTATGACCACAGGTGAGCTGTTTAACTGTTTTACAGAAAAGGAGCCAGAGTTTCAGAATAGTTGCTTGTCCATGACTACACAGCTAATAAGTGATGGAACTATATAAGTCACATCAAAGTTCCTCTGACTCCAAAGACCATGTTCTTTACACTATTTCATGTCACCTCCAACAATCCAGAACATGTTTCCTCATCATACATGACTTGAGTAGTTTCAAAAAGCTGAACAAACTTCATAAAAACATTAGCAAAATATCTATGAATAATACTGCATGCAGGTTAAATACTTTAAATTACAAGATACTGCTGTGTTCAATAATAATAATTTATTTTTGATGGCTGTCTTCCCACTAAATTTCCAAATAATAGCTGCTAATGTTAGCTAAATAACAGTACCTGTCTTATAATTACAATGATCAGTACTATCAATAACTACTGGTAAACTATGTCTTACTTTTATATTAAAGTATTTTAAAGTTTCAGCATGAACACAAATAGAAAAAACTAAGTGAGCTGTCTTAGCTTTTGCCCACTCATTCCATCTGTTTTCCCTCTCCCTGTTTTGTTTTATGAACCTTGATTTGATCTGAGATATAGCATTAAAATATTAAGACTAAATATTTTAAAAAATCTAATGCCTCTAATTTATTTTGTCTTTATGCTTCAATCACAAAACAAACAATGGTACATTTTACTAATTTATAAATCAATTAGATATGTTTGTTCCTGATAGCTATGAGTTGGCAAGCATTTTTATTTGAAACATCTCAAATACTCTTTTGGGGAATTATCTGTCATATATTTTATTCAAATGAGCATATAATCTATCACTATTGTTGAATGGAGTAAAACAGTGGCATACTAAAGGAATCTTGAGTCCAACCTGCCCTATTATTACTAGGGGTAAAAACAAAGGCCCTGGAGGCTAGGGAACTTAACTAAGTTACTTCATGGTAACATCACAATTTGAGCTCTCTCTCAATCCTTCCCTACATTTACATTATCTCATTTCTTAGCAAAGCCTCTAAATATAAGAAGTTCAAAAGCAGCATTTTCATTCAACAAATGTGATGGATCAGATAGTAAAGAATCTGCCTGCAATGTGGGAGACCTGGGTTCAATCCCTGGGTTGGGAGGATCCCCTGGAGTAGGAAATGGCAACCCACTCCAGCATTCTTGCCTGGAGAATCCCATGGACAGAGGAGCCTGATCCATAATGTCACAAAGAGTCAGACATGACTGAGAGACTAATACTATACTTTATCATTTGCTAGACTGTTATGAGAAACTCTAGGGTTGTACAGCAGTGACCAAAACACACATGGCCACTGCTCTCCCTGGAGCTTGCTGTGTGATATGGGACACACGCATTAAACAAATATGCATATTAACAGCAAAGCAATTACAAATTATGAAAGGTGATATGACAGAGTATCCTGAGAGGACCTAATTTCAACTGGGGTCATAGGCAAGGCACCTTTAAGGAAGCTAAAACCCAAAGGATAAGTGGGAGTTAGGGAAACAGAGAGAGAAGCAAAGAGGATTCCAGAAAGACAAAACAAATCCAGCTAGTAAATACTTCAAAAGGGAAGCTCATTATTTAGTGTAGCCAATGTCCCCTTGTACTCAGTAAAGGTAACAGTGAAGAGGTAAAACACTTTCTCTATTCAGAATAGCATAATATTTACCATGACTCTCTACTAGTAACAGGTTTTCCTGGTTTAATTTAGTTTTGTGTGCTAGGAATGCTAATGAACGCAGATAATGTTTTTTTCTTCTGTTGGTTAAAAGCATGTGGTCTTTTTCAGTGTAATACTTTACAGGTATCCTGAAGTCAGTATCCATGTTCTACCTTGATACAGGCTAGATTTTGCTTAATAACCCTGATGTTGCTTTTATAGTGTATAAAAAATCCAAATAACTTTACTTTTTAAAAATCCTAGTTTCTAGCAATTCTTACATCTATTTATTTTCAAAAATGTAACTATTACCTTAGATTAATATAAATACTATTCCTCCTAAGAGTTCAGTTCATTAACTAAATTGTTGCTGGTAAAATTCTGCTCATCTAAACCATGGGTATTTGCATCTCAGTCTTTCCCATTGTCAGAGAGAAGAGTGAGCACACCAAGTCCGCTCTCTCAGGCAGTGAAAAGTTTATCTGCTATTAAGCTTACAAACTTCCAGTCTACGAATTTATGTTGGGGTTGATGTAGCTACATCACCTCTCTGTGCATCAGTGGTATCTGAGAAATCTGACTAGCTAACAGCCAGTGAGCTATTTCATACGTATGGTCACTATAAACTGACCACAGAAGTGGAGAAAACTTTTTTCTACAATGAAATTAAAATATCTCCAGAACATTATCTCAAGTTTTTTCAGTAATGAGACAACTATTCCAAAGAGGCTCACATACAAGTTCAATTTGAATTACATAATCAGAGAGACTAAAAGTACTATCTGCAGATTATGAATCACAAGCATGATTATTATTAAATCAAATTTAAAACTGTATTAACCAATAATTTCCCAATATCAAGTTCTGTAAAAGTAGTTTCTTTTTAAAATGAGCAATAAACTTCAATATGGTAATATTTTCATCAACTTTAAATGGCCATTTATTCCCTTTCCTTCTGTAGGAAATTTTTCCAATTCTTATATAACTTTAAAAATTTAATGTCCAAAAACTTGATGTATTAAGCTTTTTAGGAGATATGGCAGTTTTTAGATGAAACACGACCTACTAAAAGATATTTCTATTCTAAACAGGTCACCTCATGAAACTGAAAGCTTGTAAAATTTGTATATTTAAAAGACTCACTACGATTCATCTCAAGATAAATAAGTCAACATTCTTAATTTAGGATGGAAAACTGGCTTGTCAAATATTCAAGTTCCTCTGATCAGGCCAACCACCATCTACATGACCTACTGAAGCAAAACCTAACACGAAGGCTTCTGTGACACGTTTTACATACTTTTATTAAAACTTGTAACTTCTTTTTGGCTGAAATGTTCATGCTTGCTCTGAATCCAGATGCTAACAGGAAGGAGAAGCGGGTTCCTCTGTTAACTAAATCTGGCCTAGACCTCGGTCGGGGCAACGAATCCAAAGATATCCCCCACCTTCGCTGCACTCAAGTTGGTAAGTAAACTTGATCTAAGTAAAATCACAGCCGCTAAAACTTGAAGAACTGAAGCAGTAAGTACAAAGTATAAACAGTATAAGAGTTATAACCGTTTCTAGAGTATAAATTACGGTCTTTTAAAAGTTTTCATTTGCCTCCACAGCTCATTAAGGCTGTGTCGAACCAAGTTCAGGGTGTAACTTATCCTTCCTAATCAAAGATGACACTGATAGTCTTATTTCCTGTGGGGATGGGTGTGGTTGAAGAGACAGTTACGTCCAAGCCATCAATCTGTGTATGGAAAAGCGTGCAGCTCTCATACATGCCTTCGCTCGATTTATATTCGTGCCTGCTGCACACGGCAAGGCCTCTGCTTCTGACTGCGATGACTTCAAATAAAATTTCCAACAAGCAATCGAACAGTCTGTGGTTATTTTATTGCTCAAAGAAACAGACGCTCTCCTCAGTGTTACATCTAAAGAAAAACCTCCCGGGGGTGAGACTGACTCGGAACAATGCGACAACTTGCAAAACTAAACCAGAGTCAGGAAACTGGGGTGGGGGCTTACGTTCCCTAAGTAGCAACGAGTCACCCCTTTGAGAAGGCTGCAAGGAAAAGCAGTGTAAAGAAAAGGGAAAGGCTCATCCCAAATTCGGCAGCGTGAGTGCCGCCCGCCAGGCGTCGGGAGTAGTTGGGGAGGGGGGATCCGGTAAGAGATGGAGACCGAGGGGCCGGACGCGGTGGTCGCCGGCGTACCGTGACTCCAAGTTGGCGTCGGCGCCCTCGCCGGAACTTGGCCCCATCTGGCGGCCGCGCCGGCGCCCCCGCTCGCCGGGGCGCCCACCGCCCGCTCCTCCCGCCGCGCGCTCCGCCAACTTCCCGCCCAACCCGGGCGGCCGCCGCCCAGCCCCGCGCGGGGTCCGAGTCCCGCCGCCCCCGTCGTCGCCGCCGCGTGCGGACGGGTGGGGGAGGGGCGGCCGCCGCCAACGCCGCCTCACCCGACGGGCCGGGAGAACAAAGCGGCCGCGGCGGCGCTAACTTTTTCGGTGTCTGTTCCGCGCTCCCCGAGGCGACTACTTACAGAGCCTGGCTCGGCCGGTCGTGAGAAACTCCAAGCCTGCCAGCGTCTGGGTCCTGGACCAGGAGCCAGCGAGGCTTCACGCGCCTCGCAGAATCCCGCCCGCCACAGGCGCCCCTTCTTCCCTCCCTCCCTCCGCCCCGTCCCGTCCTCAGGCCCGAGGGCGGGGGGCCGGGGCGCGCGAGAGGCGGGGGCGCGCGGCCGGCGCGGGGCCTGCCGGGAGCTGTAGTCTCCCCGCGAGCTCGAAGCGGTGGTGGCCCCGTGGGGCTGTGGCTC
>SJYA01001604.1:536669-650126 GCA_006410615.1 Neotragus moschatus
GCGGGAGCTCCTGGAGCTCCGGGTGTTTTCGGGCTGGCTCTGCACCCTCCGAGATCCTGGCGTCTCCGTGAGCGCTGGAGAGCGAGGCGCGACCGTGTACATATTCCAGTTACTACGCACTGTACTTGATACCCATTATTGCTACTGAACTGCCTTTTTCTCTTTTGTCCTCCGCTCTGATGTAGATGATGGTGGCAAGGGGGCAGGAGGTGGTGAGAAGTCCGGAACTTGCTAGGGGCCTACGGTAGAGAACAGTTTCCACACTGAGGTATCTTCTCACTGCTCCTCCTGTTCCCTCCCCAGTGCTTAGCCTCCAGGTGGCCACTTGGCGCTGCATCCCAGGGCGTTCCACACCTAGGCAGATACATCCAGAGCCCTTCACCTAAAGCAGAATAAACCGGGTCTGTCTTCAGTATGTTTTGTGTATCCTACTTGTCCATCTTTAAACTTGAGTGTGTCCCCTATCATCAGAGCAAAATGAAGTCAAGAATCATGGGACCTAGGTTTCCACGTGGCATTGACAAGGGGGACAATGCCAGGTGAGGAGGGACGCGGGTGGAAGGAGATCTAGAGGGAAAATACCCTAGGTGTTAAGTTAGACAAGTTTTGGGTGAGAGAAAATCCTGAACAGCTGACACACATAGTCCCAGAAACGACCTAGTCCTCCTGAGGTCCAAATTTCATCCCCAGAGTTCTTAAGTAAAATATATTGAAAAAAGTGGATGGGTTTCAGTCAGTAATTCATCCATCCAGTGCAAAGGTCGAGGACAGTCTTTTGGGATTAGGAAGAAAAAAAGCTAAGTGGATCCCTACTTTTTATTCCAAGTCATCAATCTTACTAGATGTCCCTGGCTTTAAAGTTAAATGGGAATTTAAAAATAATTTCTATTAAAGATGAGGCAAGTAAAATTGTGTATAACTCTGGTCTACTCTGAAACTATATTTTTAAAAGACATTTCTAAAACATTTTGGGGAATTCGAAGATACTACATGTCTCACATTCAGTAATATCTAATTCAATCAAATTATATGTAGCATTCTGCTATTCTTTTGCATTAAAATTGAAAGTAAACCCACTAAAGGTTATGTTTAAAATTAAAAACATACCTAGGCGCTTACCTAATTTTGCCTTTTTTCTTCCCTTCACTTCCCAACTGACGTTTTAGTCCAACTCCAAATATCCTCTCTCAGCAAGACTCCCAGGAGCTCACTGAACCTGTTTACACCCAGTCCCTTCTTACTAGTGACTTCATTTTCACTCCTGGTTCTTAAAGAGACAGAAGTTACTCTTTCTAGAAGTACCTTTTCTAAATGAAGCAAGTTGCTATTTTATAGAGGTGCAAATGTGTGTGTGTGTGTGTGTGTGTGTGTGTGTGTGTGCGCGTGTGTGTGTATGTATGGGGCTTCTCAGGTGGCTTGGTGGTAAAGAATCTGCCTGCCATGCAGGAGATGCGGGTTTGATCCCTGGATGGAGAAGATGCCCCAGAATAGGAAATAGCAACCTGCTCCAGTATTTTTTCCTGGAAAATTCCATGGTCAGAGGAGCCTGGCTGGCTACCATCTATGGGGTCACAAAGAGTCAGACACGATTAGCACACATGCACGTGTGTATATATACATACGTATATTGATATATATGTATGTATATCTTCATTTCATTTCCACTTTTTCACTTCTCTTTTTAAAAATAAAATCATCTCCTCCATTCTAGTTGAATCTTTCAACAATACATTTAAGACTATCTGTACCTGTAATTTTTTTTGCTTGACATGAGCTACAATTTTCTCAAGATGTTCCATTCCTATTCCAAGAGGACTGAAGGAATAAAGATTAGGTATATTAAGTAAATGTGAGATTTTCATACTTAATAGAAAATATAATCAGACTAAGATGGAAAAAGATTTTTCTTCCTGCTGGTGTTTTTTGAAAACAAGGAGTTTAGTCTTTGTCTTCTGTGACTGTAGTTGCAAATGTTGTCCTAGATTTATTCTACATACACCCCATTCCACCTTAATGGTTAACAACGTAACGATTCACATGTCTTACCTAATAGAAGCAAAGAGCGACAACACTGCTATGACTTAAGGTAGCAGAGCATCCTTATTCAGAATCCAAAATGCAGAAAAACATGATATGTTAAGGCCCCACTGGAAGAAATAGTCATTAAAAAAGAAAAAAAAAACTTGAGCTTGCTTTAATTTATATAACCTGATTACTGCAAAATTATTTTATTTTTCTTTTTCCATGACCTTAAAACAAGTGAAAAATTTAGAAAGCATTTAGGTGCCAACACAGAGTTAGTAAAACAAGTATGGGAAAAAATGCTTCAGGATCTATTTTTTTTCAGCACCAATGCTCTTGATATATTCTTCAAAATGTCCTTTACTCTAGTTCAGACCCTCCGTATCTGGAGATTTTAGTTGGTCTTCTTCTAGACTAGCATGAACTGTTACACCTTCAAACTGTCTTCTCTGATTTGCAGGCTCTAAATAATTGTTCTGTGCTGTGATAGCCTTGATGGATAATTCTCGAGTTACTTACCACATTTTATTGTGGATTGAGTATGGCAATCCACTCCAGTACTCTTGCCTTGAAAATCCCATGGACAGAGGGGCTTGGTGCAGGCTACTGTCCATGGGGTTGCAAAGAGTCGGGCACGACTGAGCGACTTACAACCACAAATGAGTATATATCAGATCCTTCTGGGCTCTCCGTATCCACCTTTCCCCTTAATGAACTTGGAGAAGAGCATGGTCTTCTGTCTGGATATAAAGCCTACTAATAATATCTGCTGCTACTGCTGCTAAGTCACTTCAGTCGTGTCTGACTCTGTACAGCCCCAGAGACGGCAGCCCACCAGACTCCCCTGTCCCTGGGATTCTCCAGGCAATAACACTGGAGTGGGATGCCATTTCCTTTTCCAATGCATGAAAGTGAAAAGTGAAAGGGAAATCACTCAGTCGTGTCCTATTCTTCGCGACCCCATGGACTGCAAGCCTACTGGGCTCCTCTGTCCATGGGATTTTCCAGGCAAGAGTACTGGAGTGGAGTGCCATCGTCATTTACTAAATACCGACTCTGGGCCAGGCACATTCATCCTTATTTTTTTATAGCTTTCTGTATTTATTCCATATAACACTTCCTTTTTCTTTACTTGCATTTATATGTAGCTTTATATAGTCTACTATTTGATTATATATTATGTTATCAATACATATGCAGATATAAATATATTCACAAGTATATATGTATACAAACATATATATGCATATATATTTATAACATAGTGTATAATAAAAGAGGTGTGGTGAGGAAATTTCAACTAGAAGGAGAATTAGAAAAATCTGATAACTAAAGGGAGAGGTTACTGCCCATGTTCTACCTAGGATTTCATATGGTGTCCTTAAAAATTAGTATCAGGTAATTTGCAAGAAACAACAAATTACCTGGTTCATCCACAATAATTCCTGCTTATCTGTGTGCTTGCAAATATATATTCCCCCAAGAAAGAGGAGGTAAAGTACCAATGTGCTTCAGGATTTCATTCTAGTTAAGTATTAATTTGAAACCTCTGTTTGAAATACTGAAAAATCGGCTCTGATATATTTAAAATGCCAGTTGAGAAAGAATAAAGGTGCTACTGACCTAGGTCAGTTCAATTCAGTGGCTCAGTCGTGCCCGACTCTTTGCAACCCCATGAATCATAGCACACCAGGCCTCCCTGTCCATCACCAGCTCCCGGAATTCACTCAGACTCACGTCCATTGAGTCAGTGATGCCATCCAGCTATCTCATCCTCTGTCGTCCCCTTCTCCTCCTGCCCCCAATCCCTCCCAGCATCAGAGTCTTTTCCAAGGAGTCAACTCTTCGCATGNAAAAAAGCTTTCTAGATAATTCAAATATGCAATTAAAGTTAAAACCATTGGCTTGATATTTTATTTCTCCTGGGTAAAATAGCTTTAACACATGAATTATCAAATATTTTACTCTGTTATAATAGTAATGATTATTGAGGGCCTCTAGTAGCTTTTGCTTATGTGGATTACTTCTATTAATATTTATCATATTGCAAATTAAAACAGACATTTTATACATATTTAATTATGGACTTATTTAAAAACGACAAAAGCATTACAAGTCAACACATTCTTATGAAAAACTTGCTATACTTTCTAAAACAGAAAGGGTTTCATAAGAAGACTGGCATTCTTAATGCTTAAAAAGTGTTATTGACTTATTAGAAAGCAACTGATTTTGTTTATGCATTCAACCTTCTGTGACATGTTATTTTGGGTTNTAAAAACGACAAAAGCATTACAAGTCAACACATTCTTATGAAAAACTTGCTATACTTTCTAAAACAGAAAAGGTTTCATAAGAAGACTGGCATTCTTAATGCTTAAAAAGTGTTATTGACTTATTAGAAAGCAACTGGTTTTGTTTATGCATTCAACCTTCTGTGACATGTTATTTTGGGTTGAAGTATATGAAAAAAGTGCAGCCTCCATGGACATGTGGTAGGAAAAGGAAGGAGTGTTTTAATTGCCTCTTTAGATAATTATGAGTCATCTTTTTTGTTATTAAAACAAAATATGGCAAATAATAATAAGATCATTAAGGTTAGCTGTAATGCAGAATCTGAAACCATGTAAACATTTTTTCTCCATTACATTAAAATCTATTGGATTGACTTATATTTTGGCTATACCTTTTCTCTGTGATTGGGCATGGAGTGTTTGGAAAATATTGGTTCACTGAGTTATATCAATATTCCAAATGTTGAACATTTCCTTATAAAGTATTTTAAAAATCACATTTGTTAAAATAACTGACTTTGTTTAAAAAGTTGTTACGTATCAGAAAACTCTCAAACTTATGGTAGCAGATACAAGTTTTCCAAAGTCGTGTCCTACTCTTGCAACCCCATGGACTGTGGCTTGCCAGGTTCCTCTGTCCATGGGTTTTCCAAGGAAGAATACTAGAGTGGGTTGCCATTTCCTTCTCCAGGGGATCTTCCCAACTCAGGAATTGAACTCAAGACTCCTACATTGCAGGCAGTTTCTTTACCAACTGAGCTATGAGGGAAGCCCAGTTTTCACTTGAAAGATGCAGTTTTATCATTGACAATAAATACTGTTGGTTATTGTCCTTGAAGGCATAGGCACACTTTATTCATTTTCAAACAAATGATTGCCAAATAGCCAAGTCTGAATAATCAGGATATCAGTCAATTATTCATTCAAGTAAAAGTAGGATTTTATGAAGAAAGCAGATAGCTCATCTCATATCTCAAACAAACAACTGTATATGTGTTTTTCCTTGAGATAACATTTGTCCTTCACCATGTANTATTGTCCTTGAAGGCATAGGCACACTTTATTCATTTTCAAACAAATGATTGCCAAATAGCCAAGTCTGAATAATCAGGATATCAGTCAATTATTCATTCAAGTAAAAGTAGGATTTTATGAAGAAAGCAGATAGCTCATCTCATATCTCAAACAAACAACTGTATATGTGTTTTTCCTTGAGATAACATTTGTCCTTCACCATGTAGCAGAAGTACTTTCCTTGTACCTCCCATTTTGTCAGGCAGAATATAAAAAGATTCATAATCTCAACTTCTGCTTCCAGTCAAGATGGAGTAACAGACTAGATTTATCATTCTATCTTCAAATATATATCAAATAATGATGTTCAAATATTGGAAAACAGACATCACAGAAGAGTCATAAAAGGAAAACAAATGAGATGAACTGGATATTTCCCCCAGCTTGCTGTCTTGAGAGATTTCCCAGTTTGAAAGAATCCAAATGGAGCCAGGTGGTATCTATGAGACAAGCAGACCGAGTTGAGAACATGGTAAGGTTGAGTGGATGGCTAGAATTTGTGCAGTACAGAAGGAGAAACAGGGAGCTTCGAGGTGAGAGCACTTCAGGAAACAGTAAAGATTTCCCCTCAAGTCTTCAACTGAGTACAGATCAGCACATTCAAGTGAGGAAACTAGGGTGGAGAGTGGGGGAAAGATCTACTGGAAAGAAGCAGGCATAAGAAGCCCTCGAGAACAGATAAGTTTAGGAATATTTTGTGTTTCCAGCAGTCAGAGTGGGAAAACCTTAAAATACAAAATAGGAAATACAAAACGCAAATATAGAATATCCAGAGAGCTTCGCTTCAGTTCAGTTCAGTTCAGTCGCTCAGTCTTGTCCGACTCTTTGAGACCCCATGAATCGCAGCACGCCAGGCCTCCCTGTCCATCACCAACTCCCGGAGTTCACTCAAATTCACGATCATAGAGTCAGTGATGCCATCCAGCCATCTCATCCTCTGTCGTCCCCTTCTCCTCCTGTCCCCCAATCCCTCCCAGCATCAGAGTCTTTTCCAATGAGTCAGCTCTTTGCATGAGGTTCAGTACAGTGTTAAATTATACCTCGATCACATGCAGCTCTGCTTAACTCTAAGAAAACTGAAGAGCAGGCCTCCAGAAGATCAAACTATTTCCAACTCACTTGTGTCTCAGAACAAAGATGAAGAACATATAAAGGATGCAAATATGCCCAGCACCCCCCAAAATATAAAAGTTACATCTGGTATCTAATAAAAACATTGTCAGGCATGCAAAGAAGTAGGAGCCTATAAGGAGAAAAACCAATCAGTAGAAACAGATATAGAGATGACATAGATGAAAAATTGGCAGACAAGGATATTAAAACAGTTGTCATAACTATATCCTATATGTTCGAGACAGTAGAAGAGAGGTTGAGGACGTTAGGGAGAGACATGGACGGGATAAAAATCTAAATCAAACATCCAAGAAAGAAAAAGCAATGTCTGGGATGAAGAGTATGCTGAATGGAATTAACAACAGTTAACAACAAAGATTAGCCACCACAAAAGAAAATATTAGTGAACTTGAAGACATAGGAATTGAAACAATACCAAGGAAATAGAAAAAGAAACAGGAAAATGAAACAGAGCACAGGTGAACTGCTGGAAAACTTCACAGACTTTAACATCTGTATAATAGGACTGCCCAAAGAAAGATGGGGCATGAAATACTTGAAGAAATATTGGCTAGAGGTTTTCCAAATTTGATGAAAGCTTAAAATCCACTGATCCAAGAAATTCTATGAACCCCAGCATAAGAACAGAAAGAGAATTTCATCAAGGCTTATTAAAATTAAATTGTTTAAAAACTGGGATAAAGAGAAAATCTTAAGACAGAGGCACATTACATGTATGGGAACAAAGATTAAGATGACAGCCAATTTCTAATAAAAAACAAAGCAAGCAAGAAGACATTGGAACAACAGCCTTTAAAGTATAGGAAGAAAAAACTTGTCAGCACAGAATTCCATACTGAGAAAAACTATCTTTCAAAAACAAAGGCAAAATAAAAATTTTATTTTCAAAATACAGAAATTATTACCATACCTGCACTACAAGAAATGTTAAAGGACATAGTCTTTGCAAAAGGAAAATGATATCAGATGAACATACATCTAGACAAAGGAAGGAAATGGTAAATACCAAGTGAAAAATACCCTTTATTTTAACAATATCTTTGAAAGAGAATGGTTTAATGCAAAGATAATAATAATCTATGATGCCATTAATAGCATATTTAGAAGTAAAATATCTAACAATAGACTAAGAAGGGAAATAGAAATACACTATTTTAACATTCTCGTACTATACATTAAGTGACATAATAGTTCTTGACGGTATATAGTGATATGTTAAAGATGTATACTATAAATACTAAACCAATCACAAAAACAAAACAATGGTAAAGCTGACAAACTACCAAAGGACATAAAGTAGAATAATAAACAACAATAAATTAATCCAAGATAAATGAGAGAAAACGGTAAAAACAAAGAACAGATGGAACAAATGGAAAACAAGGAGCAGAGTGATACATTTAAGCTTGGCCATATCAATAATCACATTAAGTATAAAAAGTCCAAACACTCCATATAAAAGCCAGCGAATTTCCAACTAGATAAAAAAGCAAGACCTAACTATATGCTTCCTACAAGAAACCTACTTTACCTGTAAAGAAGAAAACAGTTTAAAAATAAAAAGAATGGAAAAAGATATAACACACTAATGCTAATCAAAAGAAAGTTGGAATGGCTAATTAATAATAGGGGAGAATAGGTTTCAGAGCAAAGAATTGTTACCAAANACCTAACTATATGCTTCCTACAAGAAACCTACTTTACCTGTAAAGAAGAAAACAGTTTAAAAATAAAAAGGATGGAAAAAGATATAACACACTAATGCTAATCAAAAGAAAGTTGGAATGGCTAATTAATAATAGGGGAGAATAGGTTTCAGAGAAAAGAATTGTTACCAAATAAAAATAGGTCATTTCACACTGATGAAGGGGTCAATCTGGCAAAAGGACATTGCATTTGTAAACATATATGCACTTATTAAGAACACTTAGAAATATACAATATAAAAATTAATAGAACTGAAAGAAGTAGGCAAATCTACAATTATACTCAGAGATTTCAACACCTCTCTCTTCATAATATATGGTACAAGTAGACAGAAAATCAGTTATTATATGGAAAATTTGGAGAACATGATCAACCACCTTAACCTAATTGATATTTACAGAACACTCTACCTAATAAGCTTCCCTTGTGGCTCAGCTGGTAAAGAATCTGCCTGCAACGTGGGAGCCCTGGATTCGATCCCTGGGTCGGGAAGATCCACTGGAGAAGGGAAAGTCTACCCACTCCAGTACTCTTGCCTGGGGAATTCCATAGACTGTATAGTCCATGGGTCACAAAGAGTTGGACATGACTATACGATTCTCACTTTCAGAGAAGAAAATGGCAACCCACTCCAGTGTTCTTGCCTGGAGAATCCCAGGGATGGGGGACCCTGGTGGGCTGCTGTCTATGGGGTCACACAAAGTTGGACACGACTGAAGCGACTTAGCAGCTACCTAATAAAAGAGGAATACACATTCTTTTCATGTCAGAAGGAAGATAGATCACAATTACCAAGATAGATCATATTCTGAGCTATAAAACAATTCTCAAAAGTTTTTAAAGGATTCATACATACCAAGTTTACTCTCTGGCCATGATGAAAATAAATTTCAAACCAGTAACAAATAGATACAAGGGAGATCATCAACTATTTGGAAACTAAATTCAGTTCAGTTCAGTTCAGTCNGCACTGACGTGTGTGTCGGTCTGTTTTAGATTTTTAAGCGCATCAGCGCCGAAAGGAGGAGATTACTTGGAGACCCACTTTACTTTAAAATGTGTGTGGTTTTTTTTTTTTTTCGTTAAAAGTTAATAAAATACAATTGTTAAAGAAATATATAAAATTGTAGATGGAGATTTCATGTAAGAAACCTAGGATAAAAGGGATTTGCAAGTTCCCTCTGTGAAGTAAATAGGTTCACAGTTATTTCCATTTCTTGAGTAACAGTTTTGAACTCCTAAAACTGCTAGGGACTGAAGCAAAGTTTATTGATATTGGAGTAAAACGGTGTACTTTCAAAGATACTAAGAAAAGCAGCAAAGTAAAGGCATATGACCTTTGACAGCATTGTTGAAAGATCTCTTAAATGTTGTGGTTTGCCAGTACTGACTTACAGGGCTCAGGGCGAATGCACAGACCCTCTGCGGGCTTACCTGTGGGTCCTGGCCTGCACAGGCTACGGATATCAATAGCCCCCTTCAGCTCTCTGGGTGATACTTATAGCTTCACCATTCAAGGACCACAAGAGTGCTCCACTTACATAAGGACATCACTAGCCACAGGGAACCTGGGGAGGATGAGGGTAATCCATTCACAAATAACTTCATTATAAGAAAAGCTTCCCATGAGAATTCAATAAGACTAATGTCCATTGATGAACATAGGGTTACAGACTTCCATCTTCTTCCTGCCAGAAACTGGGAAGAGGCATTANAGTGCTCCACTTACATAAGGACATCACTAGCCACAGGGAACCTGGGGAGGATGAGGGCAATCGATTCACAAATAACTTCATTATAAGAAAAGCTTCCCATGAGAATTCAATAAGACTAATGTCCATTGATGAACATAGGGTTACAGACTTCCATCTTCTTCCTGCCAGAAACTGGGAAGAGGCATTAACTACCAGAATGTGGAGCCACACCAAATGTGTCTTTATGATCCGTGGAAATGGATGTGAATAAGTAAGGTGGAAACAGGAGCTGATCTGAGGGATCATTTACAGGCAGGAGGTATTTGTGGGTGTGAGAAGGTGCTGGATTCTTTCAGTGTTTTAAGCTAATGAGACTCTAGCTTTTGAAAAATGTCTTTTAAAGCCCAAATCTCTTTTATATTTAAGAAGCTTCTGATCGCTGTTCTATTTGTTTCCTTTCAAGAGGTGCAAGCAAATGATGCAAATGACAGAGTCAGCCACCACAATGCCTGATTTCTGGTCCCCCACCCCCTCACTCTCTAAGGCTTTAATGAGGTCTACCAGGTGTCGAGTACAGTTTGCAGCCTGAGAAATGAATTAATCCACACTAAATTTCATGCCTTCCTGCTCTGCATGATATTCAGCTATTTTAATCATGTGGGGTGTGCCCTTGGCACACTGGTCTGCCAAAAGGTGAGGTGTGGTAAAGGAAGTATTGATTTTGAAATCCATTTTCTTTGCTTTGAAATAAAGGCATATCTTTTCCAATGGGACCTAATATGTAAAAACAGTTCAACCCTAGTTTATGGTTGTGTTTAGAAGCCTGTGATTTGTTTGAAACCTGTAAACAATTTTTCCATAGAAGTCGTATTATAAGTTATTTGATTCACAGGTGGGCTCACTGGTATGTACTTAGGGGCATTGGCATCTGGGTATCAGGCTTCTATATATAAGCATCTGACTTGAACCTTGCAGTGCCCTCCTGGTGAGAAGGATATATTCATCCTCAGTTTACAGATGAGGAACCTTGACCACCGTTACAGCGGCGAACTGAAGAGTCCTCGTCTTTCCTTCACTCAGCCATGTCTTTATTACTGGATGTTTAGGTAGTTTCCAAACTTTCTTTATAAAGCTGGGACCCAATGTATTTTGCCTGATAGATTTTCCCTTTGCTATTAACAAAAGTAGAAAAGAAAACTTTAAGTCATACGAAGGATGGAAGCACCTTGTACAGGAGAGTTGGCTTCACCTAGGAGTCCTCCTCTAGGATTGTTCTGGAGGAGAATTACTGCTCTCACCAACATTTCAGGTTTTTCCGCTTCTGGAGCCACATATATTCTACAACCCCATTAGGTTCCTCTCCTCTGTGGTTCTAAAATTCTTGGCCATCTATCCCTCTGCCCATCATGATTCTTGTGAATCATAAAGCAGCAATGGAGACTCCGCTGGCAGGGGCAGGGGGCCAGTGGTAGTCTGCATGTTGGTGGTAGAAGGAGAAAGAAAACGTGCTGTTTTTGAGCTTCTCGTATCTGGCCAGTAAGTACTATGGCATCCATTATGCAGACACAGGAGCNTCTGCCCATCATGATTCTTGTGAATCATAAAGCAGCAATGGAGACTCCGCTGGCAGGGGCAGGGGGCCAGTGGTAGTCTGCATGTTGGTGGTAGAAGGAGAAAGCAAACGTGCTGTTTTTGAGCTTCTCGTATCTGGCCAGTAAGTACTATGACATCCATTATGCAGACACGGGAACTTTTCCTAGTCATAACTAGCAAGTGAGGATCTGGGATTTGGCCCTAAATTGTTGTTTTTAAAACCTGCACTGCTTCGCTTTTAGAGAGAGGGCTGTTAGCATTAAAGGAGATAGGACTTAATCATATTCACTTCTCAACTGTTCCACAACTTCATTTGTCATATCGGTGGCATCTGACCCAGAAGGAGTTCTGTAAATGGGTTGAATTTGGAGTAGACATAGGTGTTAATCTGAGCGCTGTCTGGGAGATGCTCCTATTGGATGGAAACTAGAATTGATTTGGCTGTGCTTCTGTGATGTTCTCCCTTTCATTCAATGGTGTGGGACCTCAAATCCATCTGCAAGCCGGGCCAGTTCTGCAAATTATGTAATTAAAACCCTCTTTGGCTGGGCACCGTGTGATTAGTCCAGAGGAGATGCTGGAGACTTGGTTCACACTTTTGCAGCTGAAAGATTCTTGTCACCCAAAGCAGACTTATTGTCCTTTCTGCCTGGATGGAAAGACAAGGCAGGGGCTGTAATAGAGACTCATTCCTCTGAGAATGCCCGTACCAATGGAAAATTGTCTCTGTGCCTTTTAACTGAAATAAACCTAGAGTGATTTGGGGTTGACATTTAACATTGAGCTCAACACAGTTTTACCTCATTCATTTACTGTCCTAGTGCCCAATTTGCACTTTCTTTCCAGGTTTCTTCTCTTACTGCTTCCTCTCAGCTGCACATAGATTTTTATATTTATTGAGTTCTGGGAGTCAGCCTCCATAAAAATCAAACAAATGCTGTTTAGGTTGGAAAAATCAAATGGTTCTCCATTCAGGGCTTTAATGAATAGAAAGGCTTAGGCAATTAACCGATTATGACTGTTTCCCCTTCTCTAGCTTTTAATCTCTGATTTCACAGGGGTATCTTTACTCCCAGAGAGGCAGGAAGGGGGAGGGCTCTTTACCGAAGTATGTTCATTTAATGGGTGAGTCCAGGAGACTGAGGATCAACACAGGTAAGTTTCTGTATTCAGGAGCACTGATAGGCTTGTCTAATGAGCTTACCCTTTACTTATCCATTAAGCATTGTTTGGTGTTGTTTGTCAACCATGTTTCATTCACAGTATCTCTAACAGGTGGTGATGCTAGAGGATTATTTTGTTTCTATTTTTCCTTTAAATCTCTTAAGAACTCTTTTTAAGCCTCCATAAATCGCCTATTTACTTATTTACTCATTTATTTCTCTTCTTCCTCATAATCCTTATTTCCCAACATCTTGGGGCTCATGGGAGTTTCCTTGGGCTCCTGTTTGGCTCATGAATTGCTGGGCTGCACCTTGCAGGCCTGCGAACCTAATAGTTGCCTAGTTTCGAGGCCAAAGAAAGAGCCTGGAGATGAGGACAGAGACAATCAGTGATTTATTGAACAGAGGATCTTACATGCCCAAAACAAAGAGTCCTGGAGCAACACTCCACCCTGTTGGGCAAGCGGGCAAGCCATGGCAGCAATCTTTACATAAATTGCGCATTTAAATATCAAGTTGATTTACATTCACTGTGTACATGGATTCAAGGACCACAGTGACCAGATAGGGTCTGGGATGGATGGAGTAATAAACAGTAAATGAAAAGGAGTCCTTGGCCAGACAGCCTTCGACACAACAGTTCTTGATTGTCACAGTGACTTTCCCACGCCATCTCTCAACTCTAAACATCACAAGCATCGACTCTCAGAAATTCAAAAAGAACAAAGTCTACCAACATTGAACTATAGCACTTCCTGGCCCTCTGTAGCAGGCAGCTGCTTGTCTTTCCTGGCCCTATAATCTCTGTTCATTCAACTGACTTGGTATATATGATGGCAAACTTCCCATTTTACTTTATTATTATGTACATACTGTCTTAGTGAAGTTAGTTTTAGAAAGACAGTTCACTTGTTGATTCTATATTTGATTAGTTCATCCAATAATTATTGAGCGTGCCACGTGAGCCAGGTGCTGTGTGGTTCTGGGGAGAGAATGGAAAGTAAGAGAGATAGTTCCTGTCCTCCAGGAGTTGACATCTTGCATGAAATTAGACATTAAACAAATAGACACACAAGGCCTCTATACTCCAACCTGAAATGAGCAGGAGTTAGCTAGGTGAAGAGGAAGCGGAAAGCCTTCAAGGTAGAAGCCCAAGCCTCCCTGCCTTGGGTCCTGAAGAATGCCAGGGAGACTGAAGCATGGTGAGTTGGTCTGAGTGATCCTGCCCAGGGGCCTGTGGGGCAGCAGGAGAGATCAGAGGCTCTTGTTGTCTGTGTTAAGTAATAATTAACCGTGTGAGTTTTCCAACTTCTTGCCTCCTTTCTCTTCGCTTCTCGCATTTCTATGGTTTTATCTTTTAGCTCTCGCTTTCTTCTCGAAGTACTGTTTGAGAGTTAACAGGAAGGCTTAGATCTGATGTGCCAGGGACTTTAAAGGCTGCAGCAACAAATTTAGCAAGGGAATATATTTTTAAATGTATGATCAGTAAATAAACACAAACCTTAAGATGTTCAGAAACAGCATCAATAGACAGTGTTGTACACTGAAAGTCACAGATAATGCAGGGAGGCAGAGTGGAACGAGCATGGGATTGGGGACTGACACAACCGTGATCCCTTCTCGAACTTACCTATAACTCTCCTACAACCTTGGGATAATCGGCTAGTCTCTCTAACTCAGTTTCCACTGACAGCAAAGAGATTGGATTATAATCATCTCTAAGTGACCTTTCCAGCTCAGAATTCTATACCTCTTCAGTGTCTGATAGACGGTAATAGAACTAATAATACTTACCAAATGTTTACTGAGGTAGTTTACATGAGTTAGCTCACTTAGTTATAATTACCCTGGGAAGTAGGTGTTATTACCTCCCTTTTACAGATGAGGATGTTAAGTCATAATGAGGTTAAGTAACCTAGCCGGAGTTATAGATAGTAAATGGTGCGGAGTTGAGTTGAGAGGCCAAGTTGAAGGGGGCTGCCTGGACCCACAGCTCCCTATCTTTGTGTGATAATAGCTGAGAGTGCCACTGAGACAGTGAAGTATAAGTATAATAAGCATTAGACAATAAAGTGAAGTCGCTCAGTCGTGTCCGACTCTTTGTGATCCCTTGGACTGTAGTCTGCCAGGCTTCTCTGTCCGTGGGATTTTTAGGCAAGAGTACTAGAGTGGGTTGCCATTTCCTTCTCCAATTAGACAATAGTGAAGTCACTCAGTCGTGTCCAACTCTTTGCGACTCCGTGGACTGTAGCCCACCAGGCTCCTCTGTCCATGGGATTTTCCAGGCAGGAATACTGGAGTGGGTTGCCATTTCCTTCTCCAGAGGATCTTCCCAACCCAGGGATCGCACCCAGGTCTCCCACATTGCAGGCTTTAACCTCTGAGCCACCAGGGAAGCAATTAGACAATAAGTATGCTCTGATTCCACAGTTTCTCATGGAGTGAAAACACCCATGTGATAACCTGCACATAATCAATTTATACTGGTTTTGGAAAAAGCAATAAAATAGAGAGGGCTCCCATGAGCTCTGTTTTGATTTCCAAAAAATTTATGTTACCTTCATCATTGCCCTCAGAGAAGAAATCAGATCAACGACTCACTTCCCTATGGGGAGGAGTAACACATTCTGTCATTGAATGCCTGATGAACATGTAATGAATGAATGATTCATCATTACTGGAATTATAAAAAAAATTCAGCATGTGTAAAGTAGTATCCAGAATACAAATTTGAATGTTATGCTTGTTCAGCTGCTTAAATTAAGGTTCACTTAATTAATATATAAGTGTATCAAAGAGTGTGAGCATTAATGAAATATTAAAATAATTTCAACTGAAGACAAAAAATGTACTATTTAGTGGATTGTAGAATCATCAGTCTCGGACTGAAAAGAATTGCAGCAATCATCCAGGTTAGAGCTATTCAATAGAGATATATAATGCGAAGCACATATGTAATTTAAAATTTTCTAGTAGCTCTATTAAAAAAGTAAAAGACCATAGGTTAAATTAATTTTAACACTATTTAACTCAATATATCAAATTTTTTCATTTCAACATGTAATCACTATACAAATTCTTAGTGAGCTATTTTGCATGTTTTTTCATACTAAGTCTTCAAAATTCAATATGTGTATTACACATAAAGCACACTTCTACCTGACTCTCTACGTTTCAAGAGCTTAATAGCACATATGGCTCCTGGCTACCATATTAAACAAGGCAGATTTAGCTCAAATTCCTTTATTAGTATTTTAGGGAAATGAGAATTTAAGTGTTCTGCCCAAGGTCATACAATCTGTAAATGGCAGCAGAAACTTTGAATCCAGCTCCTCTCACCCCAAGAGTATGCTATTCCATAACATCACACTGGCTTTTATAGCACAATTGTGCTAACAGAGTATATTGTTTTGTTGGCTGTAGTTTTTGTAATATTGAGTTTTCTTAAGACTAGGATAGCAACAATTGTTATTTGTAAGCCATAGTTTTACAAAGTGATTGTAGCAAAATTATTAAAAGTTACACAGCTACAAGTGTTAAGTAGTAATTCTCAGGTTCAAAGTATTATCTTAATTCTGTTTTAAAAACAAGCTGCCAAAACAGTTGAACTTGTAGACTTAAGGGGCCAATTTTAAACTTGAGTAGTTTAATTTACTTGGAGAAGGCAATGGGAACCCACTCCAATATTCTTGCCTGGAAAATCCCATGGACGGAGGAGCCTGGTAGGCGACAATCCATGGGGTCGCAAAGAGTAGGACACGACTGAGCCACTTCACTTTCACTTTTCACTTTCATTCACTGGAGAAGGAAATGGCAACCCAGTCCAGTGTTCTTGCCTGGAGAATCCCAGGGACGGGGGAGCCTGGTGGGCTGCTGTCTATGGGGTCGCGCAGAGTCGGACATGACTGAAGTGACTTAGCAGCAGTAGCAGCAGTTTAATTTACTATGTTATAATGTAGGAGCTATCCCTTTATTTTGAAGCTCAAAGCAAATATTTTACAATTGCAAATGTTTCAGAATAAATCTTAAATATGTTATGAAATGATGTAAATATTAATGTTTATTTATTTCTCAGAATTATCACCAACCAGCCCTTTTGAATGTATCATCTCTTCGGCAAGTTGCAGAAGGCACCAGTATTTCTGAAATGTGGCAAAATGACTTACGACCATTGCTGATAGAGCGATATCCTGGATCGCCTGGAAGCTTTGCTGCTCGCCAGGTGAGAAACAGCACACTAATCTGAAGGTTGTCCAACACGTTCCGTTCCCATGAGAAATGATGCTATGCTCAAAATTCTGAGTTGTCTAATATTCAGATCTGTCATCTCATCTCATTAACTAAAATAAGCATCCTAGAAAAGAAGACAACTAAGAGTAAATATCTGTTCTGAAATAAGAGATGCATGTTAACCTAAATCAATTTATGTATGAATTCTCTGTCTGGGAGGGCCAAAATCAGACAGGGTACTAAGTACCCAACTCTTGATTTTTTCTATAACACATCCTTAGGCATCCAACCAAGTTTTCTTGAACCTTAAACACCCAATCTCAACAGACTTGGACATTTCTTTGTTAACAGTTCTGGGTCAAGAGTGAGTTACGGTCTTAACTGGCCTTTATTCCCCTTTTGAAATTGTATTTTACCTGGAGGGAGAGTTAAGACCAGTGATAAACTACTTTCTCCAGTGCAGTGCTTCTCAAGCTTCTGACTCTGACACATGGCAAATATATATATATATATTACATTTTATACACGAAAACATAGAGTTAACTAATACAAAAGTTTCTTAAAAAATACTCCTATTATGTGCAATCTGTTGAAGTTGTTCTAAGTCGTGACCGACTCTTTGTGACCCCATGGACTGCAGTACGGCAGGCTTCCCTGTTCTTTACTATCTCCCGGAGCTTGCTCAAACTCATGTTCATTGAGTTGGTGTTGCCATCCAACCACTTCGTCCTCAGTCGTGCTTCCCTTTCTGCTTCCAATCTTTCCCAGCATCAGGGTCTTTGCTAATGAGTCACCTCTTTGCATCAGGTGGCTAAAGTATTGGAGCTTCATCTGTAGCATCAGTCCTTCTAATGAGTATTCAGGATTGATTTCCTTTAGTATTAACTGGTTTGATCTCCTTGCAGTCCAGGGACTCTCGAGATTCTTCTCCAATACCACATTCAAAAGCATCAATTCTCTGGTGCTCAGCCTTCTTTATTCTCCAACTCTCACAGCCGTACATGAGTACTGGAAAAACCATAGCTCTGACTATACGGACCTTTGTTGGTAATGTCTCTGCTTTTGAATATGCTGTCTAGGTTGGTCATAGCTTTTCTTCCAATGAGTAAGCACCTTTTAATTTCATGGCTGCAGTCACCATCTGCAGTGATTTTGGAGCCTAAGAAAATAAAGTCTGACACTGTGTCCATTGTTTCCCCATCTATTTGCCGTGAAGTGATAGGACCAGATGCTATGATGTTAGTTTTTTTAATGTTGAGTTTGAAGCCAGATTTGTCACTCTCCTCTTTCACCTTCATCAAGAGGCTCTTTAGTTCCTCTGATTTTAATTTTATTTTACTAGTTTTCTTTTTACTTTAGTCATGAACCACTAATCTGATTTCAAGACCCACTGATTTTTGCACTGTAATTTGGAAGACACTGCTATGGAGGGTAGATTAGGCCATAAGAGGGACTAAACCTGAATATCTCTCTGACTCCAAAGTGTCTATCCTCTTCAGCAATCTGAAACCCAGCTCTGAATGCCTATTTAAGGTAGCCCCATTTTTAGGGGCAGCTTGGGAAGGAATGGGGAGAGGCTGGCCTCTCTGAGAATTAGCCACTTGCCTAACTCTTCCAGCAAACCCCTTGGCACTCCACTACAGTGACAAAGTGACACCGCAAGGCCCAGCAGCACAGCTGGTGGGCTCTTCCTGTCTATCCAATATATGACTTCTGCCTCTCAAGGTGAGCCCAGATGCATTGTCTGTTGCCCCATTAGCCTCTTGTCTTCCATCCAAACAGCTCTTGCTTTCCTTAAGGACTTAGGTGGAGGAGACCCAAAGACGACATTAGTTACTTCTAAGCTCTAGGCAGAGAGAGGAATAATGCTGATGATAGCAGACTTTTATGCAGGGATTTTTCCAGCTCTGTCAGACACTTGATGGAAAACTTTGCCTGGATAATCTCATTCAGTTCACACAGCAGTGCCACCTTGTTGGGGACAATTATTCTCCCAGTGCTACAGATTTTAAAAGGCTGCAGTATGCAATTTAACTTGCTCATGGTTATACATGTTATAGAGTTGAGGCTGGAACCTGCACTGGGATCTTGACTTCTCCATCCAACCCCTGGAGAGCAGTGGCTGGGTGAGCTTAGCTCTGTAGTGTGTGCTCACACATGAGTCCAGCTCTGTGTCTTCTCAGGCCCCAGTTGGAGAGCAAGGCACATACCACTCATTTCAATGATCTCCCCGGGGCCTCATCTCTCAAGCATTTTCCAGAAAAGTTCAGGGCACTGACTGGGTCTTTGCAAAATCTTCAGTTCTTCATTTAATCTATGTCTGTAATGCTCATCCATTTCCACTTTTTCACTTCCCCACAGCATTTGCTCAGAAGGCCAAATATATATCCCCAAAATGTATATGCACACTTTAGACCTGAGGTTTCTGGCTGTGTCCTGTAAAAAGCAATAAAGACAACAAAATATTTCTATTTTGATCTTTAGCTCCAGGAGTATAGATTGCAGAAATAATATACATAGATTCTGTTGTGATTTTAAAACTACGTATTCATTTAAAAGTTTTACAGAATTCATAATAACATCTCCCATGTCAGGTGGGGATGGAAGCAAGTGAGAAATTTATTGACAGTATTTTGGAATGTGCCAGGAACTGTTGCTGGATTCCCTACATATAGCTGGCTGACACAGCAGCAGTGCTGACTGAATGATTGTGTTAGAAATCTCACTTAAGAGATTCAGTTTTATAATTTGGGGACAAGAAAATTACCATGAATTTTAGGAAATCTGCTCCCCCAAAATGTGGCAGATAAAGAATTCCCTCTTTTGAAAATGAAACAGATGATACTGAGATATTAGGAGGGAGCTGCACTAATGACTTTAATTTGACTATTAGTACCTTTTGCTCTGAACTAAATTTAGACAAGAATGGTGGAAAATTATTTTTTCTCCTGAGGCACTTTTGAGGACCCAGTCAGATGTTTTATAATTTATAGTTTCAGAGTCATAACTAAAGAACACTTTGAAAATCTAAAAAAAAAAAAAAGTAGATGGTATAAAATTGATTAGTGAATTAACTTTTATCAGTTATCAATAAAGATGTATATTGCTATGAATTCCCTTTCAGAGGATAATATGGGAGCAATATCCTATATTCTTCATTTTTATTCTCTCTGATCAGTGGGTCTAATGCTGCCTCTTGAATTTTTAGAATATATTTATTTGAGAAGATACCTTATTTGTAAACAATACTTTGAAGGTATTAAATTTTGGANGTATATTGCTATGAATTCCCTTTCAGAGGATAATATGGGAGCAATATCCTATATTCTTCATTTTTATTCTCTCTGATCAGTGGGTCTAATGCTGCCTCTTGAATTTTTAGAATATATTTATTTGAGAAGATACCTTATTTGTAAACAATACTTTGAAGGTATTAAATTTTGGAGGATTCCAGTGATTTCTAGCTGAGAGAGGCATAAAAAATGAATTAAAAAGTCAGAATGATAAAGTCTTGCTGAGGAGCAAGCCAAAAACTGTCTAGAGGCAAGCTAGAAATTTGGTGGTTAAAATCCCCTGTAGATGACCAGTGTATCTGAGTAGCTGAAGCTGGGCTTCTTTAGTGAAAAGTGTGTGTATCCCTGAATGGAGGGCCCTGGGTTGAAAGCCTGAGGGACTAGTACATGGTCCGCCCAAGAGGGAGGAGGTGCCCGGAGTCCCCAGTGGCAGCATCCAGGCAATATTTGTAGTGCAAACAGCACAGAATCTACTTCTTCCAAACAAATCTGGTCTGCTAATGACAGTGTTTCTCAGACCTTGGAAATGAGAATGTAAGTTTAATTAACTTGACCCAAGATCATTCACCAATGTTACCTAAAATCCCCCATGGGCCTTCCTCCCCAGGAAGCAGGAAGCAGAATGTCATGTTTACTTTTATTTTTCTCATCTTTGCTCTCTCTCCACCCCCAGTCTTGGCCTCTCTTTGTCTCTCCTTGTCTCCCCTCCATCTTCACACACTTCTCTCTTTACTCAGTCTCACTCTCTCTCTGTCTCCATCTCCCTGTCTCTTTTCTTCCCTCTCCATTTAAAAAGATAGATGTATAGAAATCCGTCTATATTCTAAATTACACTTTAGCATTCCTGGTAGGCTGAGGCTTCTGCAACCTGGAGTTTGGGAAGCACAGCTGCTTTAGACGCCCTGTCATAGCCAAGCACTCTCTGTCCAGGGGCAGTCTAGAGAGGAGAGCAGTAGTTTGTGGAGCCTACCCTAGAGAATTACAGTGGGAACTTGCAGACCAAGTCTGCAAGCCACAAGCACAACAATAAGGGCTATTGGTGACCTAATTAGATTATGCAGCCAATTTGATTGTTTATAAAGAAATTAGTTGCTAAGACAAATAAAAATATTTATACTGAGTAAAAAAGGTTAGTGCAGGGAGAACTCTTTTGGGGGGCATTTGCTGACACTTTTCTGGATTTTAGCATCAATACAGGTATCAGATATTATGGCCAAAACCTGTTCAGGGTTGAGAAATGAGTTTGTGTGTGAGACTTCAGCTGAGCAAAGCTAAGAGATACATATTTTTAAAATCCCAGTTCATTTTGTAAACATGCAGGCTGCTGTTGGTGTTGAACACATTTTATGGAGCAGTTCATCATCTGGATACCAGATGTTCTGGAGATGTGCTTTTTATTTATTTATTTTTAAAGACTGACCCCTTTTTTATGGAAAAATTTCTTTTCCCCAAAGTCTGGGGATAACTTCTTTTCACATTCTCTGGAAAACTTTTCTTAGAGGCAGTGATTTCTCTCTAGTCAAATGACTAATGTTCTATACCATATAATTTTATATAGTCTCATTGAGAATAAGTATGAGTTATAATCAGTCCATATTTACTGATAGCCTACTGTGAACAAAGCCCAATACGAAGCATTGTGGAGAATGACAAAATAAATGAGAGATGAGTAATAATTTCAAAAAGGTTATGTTCCCAAAAGTATTTTTATATGAAAAAACAGCCTGTAAATGTGTCATAGAAAAGGTAAAGTACGTTGTATACATTGCTCTTTAGGCCAAAGTCCACCTCCTGACAGAGAACAAGGAGTAACTGTCTGGGAAACGGTTTGTTTATTTGGCTTTTTCAGGACTGACTATAGAATCACTGTCTTCCCTCTGGCTTAGTTTTCCTCTTCCTGGAAGCTTCCTGCCCCAGTTGTTTCAAGGCTCTTGCCTACGTGTCATGTCACACTAGTTAGGGCAGGTCACATAAGACTTGGCTAGGCTAGAAAGTCATTTATTTCCTTGAGGGGGGGAGAAATTGTCCCATTCTTTTCCAGCCATTATAAGTTATTTGTTTATCACCTCAAGGTCCATCCCCACTGGATGTTCATTGTGGAACAAATTGCCGGATATGTTGATGTGTGACTTAAAAATAATTGTTGTATGACTTAAAAATAAAAAATAATTGTTGTGTGACTTAAAAAATAATTGTTGTGTGACTTAAAAATAATTTTTTAAGGCAACCTTCAAAGATCTATATAATATTTCAAAATGAAATAAATGGAAGGTAGTGAGAATTAAGCAAAGGGAAAATAAAGATAGGAAAAGGCAAACTGAACAGCCATCAGCTCACCTGCAACTTCGCACATCACAAACTCCAAATTCTTTATGAAGACACCTCCAGGCCCTGAAGAGATGTTTCTTTTACATCTGTTGCCCTTCCCTGTCAGACACCATGTTGCTCACAAGGCCCAAGGTGATCAGGAAAGATGGGGAAATAGATTCTTTCTTATCTTCACCAGCATTTGCAGAGGGTCTGGACCTGCTTTGAATACAAAGGGAAAACTGCTTTTTATGTCATTATAGTTCAGAATTACTTATGGATTCTTGAGCGGTGTGCTGAGGCACTTAGTCATGTTTGACTCTTTTGTGACCCCATAGACTGTACCCCGCCTGGCTCCTCTCTTCATGGAATTTTCCAGGTAAGATCACTAGAGTGGATTTCCATTTCCTACTCTAGAGGATCTTCCTGACCCAGAGATCAACCCCTGTGTCTCCTGTGTTTTCTACATTGGCAGGTGAATACTTTACCACTAGCTCCACTTAAGAAGCCCTCTTAGAACAGGCAGAACCTCAGATATCCTTCAACCATTCCCTTATAACCATCCCCTTTCTGTACATTATCCTTAACAGGTGAGCTCTAGTGTCTTTTGTTAGTGTTTGTTACATTATGAAATATTTGCTCACTGGGGGCACATGTTAAGTGCTTGGGACAAAAAGAGTTGCCATTTGCAATTCTCATCCTCAAAGAGCTTAGAGTGCAAGTTATGACCTATAGGATTTACCTAGTCTATCTAAGGAACATCCCTGGTGGCTTAGACGATAAAGCATCTGTCTACAATGCGGGAGACCTGGGTTTGATCCCTGGGTCCGGAAGATCCCCTGGAGAAGGAAATGGCAATCCACTCCAGTACTATTGCTTGGAAAATCCTATGGACAGAGGAGCTGTCTCAAATCTGTCTTGTTACCCTGCTAGAAATATTAAAAGTGAGCTTTAATGTATATTGAACTGGAGCCANCCCTGGGTCCGGAAGATCCCCTGGAGAAGGAAATGGCAATCCACTCCAGTACTATTGCTTGGAAAATCCTATGGACAGAGGAGCTGTCTCAAATCTGTCTTGTTACCCTGCTAGAAATATTAAAAGTGAGCTTTAATGTATATTGAACTGGAGCCATATCTCCTTATGTGCAGAGAGGTCCATTGTTGTTGTTCAGTCATGTCAGACTCTTTCCAACCCCATGGACTGCAGCATGCCAGGTTCCCCATCCTTCACTATCTCCCGGAGTTTGCTCAGACTCATGTCCATTGAGTCGGTGATGCCATCCAACTATCTCATCCTCTGCTGTCACCATCTCATTCTCTGCCGTCCCCTTCTCCTTCTGCCTCCAATCTTTCCCAGCATCAGGGTTTTTCCCAGTGAGTCGGCTCTTCGCATCAGGTGGCCAAAGTATTAGAGCTTCAACTCAGCATCAGTCCTTCCAAACAATATTCAGGGTTGATTTCCTTTAGAGAGGTCCATGATACATTGTTAAGTGAGAAGAGCAAGGGGCAGAGCAGATGTAGAGTAGGATTCTATTCCTATAAGAATATACACCCCTCTGCTAAATATACATGTTTGTGTGCTAGTGTATGTTTGTATAAACAAGGAGGGTGTAGATATACATCAGACTCTTAACATAGGTAATATTAACAGTTGGTTGGGTTGGATTGGCAGGGGGAGACTGTGGGAGAGGACTAGATTATTTTTCCTTTCAACATCCTTGCTATTAATATAATAAGTGTGTATTGCATTTTTAATTTGAGAGGTATTGCATACAGATTCTAAAACAAAACTGTCTAGACGTGAAATTTTGGTTTTTGTTTTGATCAGCACATCATGCAGAGAATTCAGAGACTTCAAGCTGACTGGGTCTTGGAAGTAGACACCTTCTTGAATCATACGCCCTACGGGTACCGGTCTTTCTCGAATATCATCAGCACCCTCAACCCCACTGCTAAACGACACTTGGTCCTCGCCTGTCACTATGACTCCAAGTATTTTCCTCACTGGGACCACAGAGTGTTTGTGGGAGCCACTGATTCAGCTGTGCCATGTGCAATGATGCTGGAACTTGCTCGGGCCTTAGACAAGCAACTCTTCTCCTTGAAGGTATCTGTTTCCCTCCTGCAGATTCCTGGGATAATAAAATATTTAGCAGTAACTCAGAGTGAATTCTAGTTCATGGGTCATTAAGAAAGCCATCTAGAGGTGTAGACTTTCTGTGTATTTTGTGCTAATTTATTGCAAAATGAAATGAATTTGAAATATTAATTGAAAGATTATTGTTGCTTAGTTGCTTGGTTGTGTCCAACTCTTTTGGTGACCCCATGGACTGTAGCCTGCCAGACTCCTCTGTCCATGGAATTTCCCAGGCAAGAATACTGGTGTGGATTGCCATTTCCTTCTTCAGGGGATCTTCCCAACCCTGGGATTGAACCTATGTCTCCTCCCTTGACAGGTGGGTTCTTTACCACTGAGCCACTTGGAAGCCCAGTCAGAAGATTACATTATTTATAATGTCCACCATGGGCAATGAACCTTACTTAGTACATGAGAGTGTATTTGTTAATTGGCACTTGATTTCTTAGTTGTGAATACACATTAAATTAAAAATAACATTTTTTTTGCAAAAAATGAAGAAGGTGTAAAGGTTGATTAAGGCATATGTAGGAAATGTTTATTTCTTCTTGTTTGTATAGCCATGAACATTACAGCCTTCTATTCTGAGAGATGGTGGCCTTGAGTTGGGGGAAGGAGTTTCAGCAAAGTGGTTCTAAAGTAGAGAATGGGTAATTCAGACATATCAAGATGAAAAGCATGAAGAAGAAATGCATTATTGTTTTATCTGTGAATCTCAGCTCAATTTTCTGTAGCATAGCAAAGCTTTTGTTACATTTTCAGTTCAGAATACTTCTGGGACTCTCAGATAATGTTGTTTCAGTCTTTGTGTTCTTAAGGGTATATTGGAAAAAAGTACTACGCCAGATGAAGACATTTTGTTCAGATATCACTCATAACTGAGTAAACACAGCAAAGCAAAAACAGAAAACTTTGTTCACAGACAACAAATACCTTTTTCCTCCCTCAAAGTTTTATGAAGGAGCCAGTTTAAGTTGGGGTAAAGAAGTAAGAAAGTTATCTCGTAATGGAAGTAATAGAGATATTTTTGCTGGATATGCTGAACTGAAGAAAGCAAGAATTGTTTATAACCACTCAGTATCCTTTTCACTGTTTTTTTCCATTTGTTTTGTTTTCTGAGCCTTCTATATTGTCTTTGTTCTATGCACTGCCCTGCTTTTAACTAGCATCCTTTGCTAGCAATTGACCGAGTGAGTTCAGAAGCTAATATAAAAGGTCAATTTTTCATATTTGCATTTCTAGTGTAAGGACATGAAATGAGCTAAAATATGGTTTAAAGACACAGTCTATGCGGTGGGTGTGTTTTCTCTTGCTGAGATCCTTTACCTTTTTCCACGTAATTCACTCCTGCTTCTGGTAACCAGAAATAGAAAGGGCTGAATGATTTTTGAGTAAGGCTTTCCATTAGCAAAATGGACATACATTCTTCTAATTATCCTTTCTTTTTTAAACAACAAAAATTTTTAATCTGATCTCCAAGTCCTCATTTTAAGTTTTTTATATAGTACAGTAAAATTTTGGAAATATTTAAATTTTGATGTGGACCTATAGATCGGAAATGGCCATCATAGTAGAAAAGTCTTCCCTATTGTCTCCCAAAAGGCCTCTGGTCTTCCCAGATTATCATTCTATTTTAATAGGTTAAGTTCAGGTAGGGATTCTTATATTCCCTGTGATAAGTATCTTTTCTATTAGAGGTAAACCATGATGTAGGCAATGAAAAATAAAGACTGGTTTTGACTGCAATCTCTGAGAGCATCAGATTTATTCTTCAGTTGTACTTTAGATTTGTATTAAGGAGATATTTTATGTTCTTAGCTGTCATGAGTTGTGTAAGGGGTGATAGAATGTGACCTTGGAGAAGCCTGGATAGGAAACTAACTGGATGATGGTTCCAATTCTTTGCAGTCTTCCCCTTCTAGTAATAAGATTGTAATTATACTTTCACCTCTCTTGTCTTGGACCTTTGCTGTTCCCTTCCACTTTAGCAGGTGGCAATTCCTCATTCCTTGACTCTGGACTTGGTTACTCGACTTGCCTTGGCCAATGGGATGCCAGTAGATAACAAACAGAGGCTGGAAATGTGTTTGTGCAATTGGGCTTGCTCTGCTGTGCCTTGTTGTGCCTTGGCCATCACTGTGAGAAGAGCATGACCTGGCTAGCTTGCCAGTCCTAGGAGGAGACTAAGAGGCTTGTGGAACAGAGCCAGCCTTGATGACTGCAGGGTGAAACAGAGCTCCTCCAGCCTAAACCAGTTGTCCCCAGTTAACCTGCAGATCCCAGAGGACTCATGATTGTTGTTTTAAGCCACTGAAGTTGGGGTGGTTTTTACACCTAATTTTTATGGTGTTAGCTGATGCAGCCTTGAATGGGGAAAGACTGCAGGTAATGTACTGACTCTGTTAACACTGGTAACTAGGCATTTGTCATATTGCCAGAAAGAAGGCCTAGAAGACCTTCACAAATCTGGCCATGCATTTTTTCTAGCTCTGAGATACTAGACCAAGTTATTAGAGATTAAAGGCCAAAGTTATTTTTCCACCAATCCTAAAAAGAAGTAAAAAGAGCAAGTTGGCTCACAGGACTCAGGGTCATTGTCCAAAACAGTTTACGGCTATCTAAATGAGATGGTGCGAAGAGAAGAGAGTGAGGGCAAGCCATTGTTCTGAACCGTGGAGTTACCAAACAGTTGACATTTCTGAGGCACCTGAACCTTCAAACTTGCAGAATATGTAAACATTGGGCATAAACAGAGTGTTTCTGGTCCCAAGCAATCTTATTCTGCCCTGGTATTCTATGATTATGCTCTTTGATTTGGAGTTAGAACTTTGGAACCAGTCAAGGCTCTTTGACTGTCTCCACTAATGTTTGTACTATATATTTTTTGCCAGTGAGACAATCTGTTTCACTGCTTCTTGTTGTTGTTTAGTTGCTACTCATGTCTGACTCTGTGACTCCATGGACTGTAGCCTACCTGGTTCCACTGTCCATGGGATTTCCCAGGCAAGAATACTGGAGTGGGTTGCCATTTCCTTCTCCAGGAGATCCTCCTAGACCAGGGATCAAACCTGTGTCTCCTAGTTCTTATTAAACCCTGAGTGCATATATCTTTCACAGACAGACACATCCTGTCTTTAGTACTATCAGGAGTTTTGAGAGACTCAAAATGTAATAAGCTGTCTTTTTCTTGGGGTATAATTAAGGAGTAATACTATGACAGTTGAAATGATTACCATACAAAGATAACTTAGTTTTCAGTTGATAATGACATTTATTCTCCTTCTTATGAAATCGCCCCAAAGCAATCAAGAAAAATTCCATCTTTGAAGAATTCAAGGAACATCTGTTCATGGAAACTACCATATGGAGACAGAAGGTGAATGGAGAAAAGACAGATGACATATCAGAGTAGAGAGATGTCACATTGCCCAGAGGGGAAGAAGTCTAAGACAGTGGTCTCCTGATGAAGTCCTGACTGGCTCAGGGATAGGAGGGGACAGTAAGGAAGGCAGAAATAAGGTAGGGGATGGAGAAGGAGAGTATTTGTAAGTCTGTATAGGGAGCACTTAGGTGTATAAGAGGGCTTCCCAGATGGCACTAGTGGTAAAGAACCTGCCTGCCAATGCAAGAGCCACAGGAGACGCTGGTTTGATCCCTGCATCAGGAAGATCCCCTGGAAGAGGGCATGGCAACCCACTCCAGTATTCTTGTCTGGAGAATCCCATGGACAGAGGGGCCTGGCGGGCTACAGTCCAAGGGTCACAAAGAGTTGGACATGACTGAAGAGACTTAACACACCCAAGTATATAAGATTTCCACCCCCTACCTGGCAGATAGGTGACTCTGTCACCTGTATCCTTGTAGGAGATGATCAGATATTTTTCTGGAGAAATTGAGCCAGGGAAGTTCTAGATGTGGGGACACCAGACCTACAAGAGGGCAGTAATGAGGTACCTCATGGGAATCAGTGAGATGAAGTGAAAGACTGCACAGTAAGCAGTGAGCTTCCCTAGCTTTTCCCTACTTCCAGCCTGAGAAAGCCCGCAGCCAGCTCACACCCATCCGACAGGAAACTGGAGGGTCCTTCTCTGGAGACTGCAAACTACCCATAGAGAAGGCCCACAGACAGTGACATTTGGGGATCCTCAGTGAAAACCCTCAGTGGGCATCAGACTGCCTTGCAGTGGAGCCAAGCAATCTGTCTCTTGTCAGAGTTATAGTGTCTTATTGCTTAATGCAAATGCGCACAGAGGATGATCAGATATTTGAGGACCGTCTCCAGCATGAAAGAAAGAAAGCAAAACAAGTAATACAAGTTGAAAAATGAACTCAGAGGAAATAGGATACAGCAACAGAAAATAACTTTAAAGAACGCTATTTTCATATCCTTAGAGAGATGAGAGAAGTTTTATCTGTTACAGATTAAACCAACATCAGAGTCAGTTCCCCAGTACTGCATAGGGTTCGAGGGAGTGAATGGTTGGGTATTTTTCTTCATCCAGGTTCAGGTGCCTGAGTGCAGCACAAAGCAGGCAATAGTTGAACTTAATGTTATGTTTTTGCCACATGAGTTTGACCAAGGTGAAGAGAGGCACAGGAATTGAACATGTACATAGGGAGTAATTAGAATGACTGACTTCAGAATTTAAGACGAATATTAGTCCTTCTGGTACCCTAACCCCCACAGTCCTTCAACCCTGTTGGAATTTCTAATCTATCGATATGTTCGCCTTTTCACAGTCTTTCCTTTATCTCTATAGGTCCTTGCTTCACTCTATGCGTGCATGCGTGCATGCTAAGATGCCTCAAAGTGACTTAGCGTGCACTCACCCACGCATAGAGTGAAGGGGGGACAGTTTAGAGGTAAAGAGTGTGAAAAGGTGAACGTATCAATAGATTAGAACAAATAGATTAGAGATTCCAATGGGGTTGAAGGACTGTGGGGATTAGGGTGCCAGAAGGACTAATCTGAAAGGTGAGAGCCGTTGTCAAGACAGTGGAAAGTGTAACATCCATCAGAATCCTACTCACCCTTCTAAGTTCAGCTTAAATACTGTCTCTTTCCTGAAGTCCTCCTTGACATTCCAATGATTCCACCTCTCAATCTGCCTGGTTCCTAGAGGACTTTTCTGCTGCATTGGTGACCCTTGATACATTTTGCCATGGCCACGTATTTGTCTTTCCCTAACCCAAGTAAAGTGTAGGTTCCTCTAAGGGAGAGGCTGTAATTATCATTCTTTGTGTCTCTGTTGCATTCTGAGGGCAGACTCTTGAACTCAATACAGCACTGCAGACTTAACTAAGGTGAGAAGCAAGAAAGACTAGTACTGTTTCAGGTTCAGTTCCCTGGGAGGTGTGTTCTGATGTGGAGGTTAGCATTTCAGTCACTTAGTAGGGAGTGGCCTTACCATCACACCTGTGGCAGGAAGGGGAAAGAAATGGGAGTAGGCAGAGGGAGAATCCGGGCTGCCATGCAGGTTCAGCAACAGCCTCAGCCAAACCTTGGGGAGCTCTGGAGGTAGCATGGCCCTTTAGAGGGCCTGCTTAGGCCAGTCATTGCATGTAGGAACCTCCATGGCTGAGCCAATCCTTAAGGGGACCAACAACCGAAGGCCTTCTGCTGACTCCTCTGCTGGCAACAGGGATAACACATCCTTCTGAAAGAGACCTGGGTGCTGTGTCGCAATGTCCACCATTGCAGTTCCAGAGTTCTCTAAAGAGTAAGAAAAAACAGTGTAAGACTTCTATTTTCAGAAGGAGTGGAGATGGTGAGATCTATAAGGTTAAAGACTCTAGGATCTCTGATGATTTTCAGAGAGGAAAGGGTGCAAAATAAATTCTGACATATTTTCACTTGTCCTGGCTTCTTCCTTTGCTTCATGGCACATCGTTTTGTCCAGTTAATAGGAAAGCATGCTATTTTTTAAATTCTCAGAATATTTTCTCTCTTTTTTGTTAAAATTCAGAACATCTCAGACTCAAGGCCAGATCTTTCACTCCAGCTAATTTTCTTTGATGGAGAAGAGGCTTTTCATTTCTGGTCTCCTCAGGATTCTCTGTATGGGTCTCGCCACTTAGCTTCCAAGATGGCATCAACACCACATCCACCTGGAGCGAGGGACACCAACCAACTGCATGGCATGGTGAGTCCAGGTACTTTTCATGATGCTGCCACTGCAGACTCTGCTTCAAAGGAAGCCAAAGCTATAGCCAGTTAAAGACCTAAAAATGCCGTGGCATTCTTGGAGCAGAGTGTTTATAATAGAGTATTATTTGGCAGGCATTGGGTTTTTGAGGAATCCCAGAGCTAAAAAGAATGATTCTGAGTTAGAAGTTATGTTTGACTGAGCTTAATTCAAATGATGTAAAAAATCAGAATAAGGAAGCATCAGATTCAGTTTGATCCCACTGGAGCACATTCCCCCAGTAAGTTTAGAGGTGAAGAGAGCAAGTCCCATCTCTGAGGCCTCTGTCAAGCCAGAGGAGATGTCTTGGGAAATGGGGTATGAGTGGAACATAGTATAGGGATGGGAGTGAAGAGTTTTCTTGGTGGCTTCAAAACATTATAGTGACTTCCTGTGTGTATAGGAAATTTTGATGTAGCGTTTTTGACATAAGGGTAGTGACATTTCAGTGCTTCCTTAAAATTTTGGTCTTATTACCAAGTAGTGGGTGCAGCTTATGGCCCCCTCTTCATCCCTCATTCTGGCCCCACAACCCATGCCTGGTCCCTTATTCCATTTTTGAATTTCCTTCCTATTCTGACTCTCTTCCCATATTTGACATTCACTAACACCAGCATGGAACCCATGAGACTTCAATCTTCCTGTGGCTCCACCCATCCCTGACTCTCATCCTGTCTGTGAACTGGTAACGTGTTTCTAACACCCTCCATTCATCCATGTCCTTTGTCCTATCACTGACCTTCACCCTGTGAGTCCAAATGGCCACATGCAGTGTCCTGTATGACTCCCAACACATCTCATGTTGGCTTTCTCTCTGTCCCATTGCCCACTGGCAGCTCACAAGGGGTCATGCCTACATGCTTAGGTGCACAGTCATGTCTGACTCTTTGTGAGCCCAAGGACTGTAGCCTACCAGGCTCCTCTGTCCATGGGATTTTCCAGGCAAGAATACTGGAGTGGTTTGCCATTTCTTTCTCTGGGGGATCTACCTGACCCAGGCAGGGATCAAACCTGCATTTCCTGCATTGTGGGTAAATTCTTTACCGCTGAGCCATCCGGGAAGCCCCATAGGTGTCAGGAGAACATAATTGACACCTCACTTAATCACGTTTGCTCAAGTGGTTAAAAGAGTTCAAAGGAGGANCTTTCTCTGGGGGATCTACCTGACCCAGGCAGGGATCAAACCTGCATTTCCTGCATTGTGGGTAAATTCTTTACCGCTGAGCCATCCGGGAAGCCCCATAGGTGTCAGGAGAACATAATTGACACCTCACTTAATCACGTTTGCTCAAGTGGTTAAAAGAGTTCAAAGGAGGAGAAGAGGCCTGGTTGATCAGCAGGAGGAACAAAGTTATTTGTTTACGAGTCCAAATCATAGTGATAGTTAAGACCATTTTTTCCCCAGAACAAATTCCTAGAAGATTATCCAACTTGGTGAATATACTCCTATTTCAAACAAGCCTATTTTTTTTCCCGATGAATATATTTAATCATCATTCATGAGTTAATAGATACTGTGTCTTAGAGTCATAGACTCTGAAAATATCTATTATATATCAGGATCAATGCTAGATATTACTCATACCTTACCTCACTTACATAAATCAGGCGTTCTTAATCTGGGGAGTAGTCTCCAGGGAGTCCTCAAGCCTGCTAATGTTTTGTGGCTCAAAGAATAATCACTTGGCTTATTACAGAGGCTTTTAGCCAGAAAGGACCTTTATTTATTTATTTATTTTAAATATAAATTTATTTATTTTAATTGGAGGTTAATTACTTTACAGTATTGTATTGGTTTTGCCATACATCAACATGAATCCGCCACAGGTGTACACGTGTTTNTGGTCTTCGTTTTCTGAGCTTTAAGCCAACTTTTTCACTCTCCTCTTTTACTTTCATCAAGAGGCTTTTTAGTTCCTCTTCACTTTAAGTATTAATTTATTCTTAAATTTTGGCCCTGTCATGCAGCATGTGGTATCTTAGTTCCCTGACCAACCATCTAACCTGTACCCCCTGCATTGAAAGGTGCAATCTTGACTACTGGACCAATGAAGGAGTCCCTGGTAAATTTTTACAGAACTGGATTTTTACAGACTTTATTTTACACAAATCTGCTTCTAAAATTCTGTAAAGGGAAGCCATGCATTTGTGAGTTAAATAATATTAAGAACCAACACTTATCGAGTACTAACTCTGGGTCAGTGTTACAGGTGCTGCACATGTTTTTAGCAACTTAATCCTCACAACAATCCTAAAGGGTATAGGCTACTATTAGCCACATTTTATGATGTTCAGAGGGCTTCCCAGGTGGCGCTAGTGGTAAAGAACCCATCTGCCAGTTCAAGAGATGTAAGAGATGCGGGTTTGAGCCCTGGGTCAGGGAGGTTCCCTGGAGGAGGGCATGGCAACCCACTCCAGTATTCCTGCCTGGAGAATCCCATGGACAGAGGAGCCTGGCAGGCTACAGTCCATAGGGTCACGAAGAGTCAGACATAACTGAAGCGACTTAGCACACGCACATGCACGATGCTCAGAATGGTTAAGTATCTTCTGAGTCGGACACGACTGAGCGACTTCACTTTCACTTTCACTTTCAAGATCATGTAGCTAGTAAGTGACGGGCTGCGGCTAGAACCCAAGTAGTCTGGCGCTACAGCTCATTCTCTGGAGCACTGTAGAGTACCACCTCTTTACATGAAAAGACCTTTGCAGATTATTCTAAATACCAAACACAACGCAACAATGGCGTTTTAAAATTTTTATAGGTTATTCATTCAGTCTGGGAGAGCATTCTTAAATCATTGCTGCAAGGGTTCACATGACAATGTTAGGCTTCAGAGATGTGTCATTTGTATGCAGAATTATTTCTCTGCCATATCAAAGGCTATTTTTACATAAGCTTATGTATCATAGAAATCAACACGAGTGGTTCCAGGGCTGAAAAATCTAAGCCACAAAGAAGGATTAAAAAAGGCTGAGTTTTCTGGATTAATTTTCAAATGAGTGAAAACATTTGAAAGGGATTCAGGGAAAACACTTTTTAAATACCAGAAAAGAAATGATTTAAGTGACAGATATTAAAACAGAATGAAAAGATGTTTTAATAAGGAAACTAAAAGTTGACAGTACTACATATATAATTATATGCCTAAATAATACATTTTATTTGAGGCAGAATGAAATAAATAGATCTACTATAATCTTTTGGTTAACATTAGTTGAATTATTTTTAGAGGAGGAAGTTGGAGAATATGTTGAAATGAGATAAGAGGAAAAATAAGAACATAAGCAGATTAACTCAGGGAAAGTTTCCTTCCTTCTAAGTGGCATACTCTAAAATTCTATTGACAGAGAGTTTGTATGTATATGGGAAAAGTAATCATGATAACGTAAAGGGAAACATTTTAAGGTATTAATCTTGATATTAGTCCCTGAAATATGTTCTGTATAAAAAAGCCAGTCAGAAATATTACTTTAAAAATCATACCTGCAAAGGCGGGTTTCCATAAACATTATGTTGTATTTGGAATTTTCCTATATACATTTTGGAGCATTTTACTGCCCCTAAGAGAACAATTTGTGTGCTTTGTCTATTTCTGTCAACCCTGCAACACACAGGGCTATTCTTCTTCTTCAAGAGAAATGAGTTCAAAGGAAAATATTCATAAAAGAGTATTCATAACCTTGGCATCTAAGAAAATCATGAGTCTGTTATTGTAGCTTGAGGGTTGTGACTGGAAGAGAAAAGACAGATCCTTCAAACTGCAGAAATGTTTTAGATGGTGAAGCAGTTGTCATAAGAACAAAGCGGCCCATGCTTTCAGCTCCGGCTCCAAATCCTTAATTGTTTATTCCAGGGAGCTTCTTTCTTCCATCAAAGAGGTGCATTCATTCTGAGGCTGCAGCAAAGTCATGTGAAAACTGAGCACATGCTCAACTAACTTGGCTCAGCTGGAGGTGGGTGCTTCTCACAAAGGAGGGAAGGATAAGACGCAAGACATTTCTACTGCTCTGATGTACAGACAGCCCCACAGGAAGCTTGGTCATGGTACATTCTGCCGAAAATGAACTTTGTTTCTTTACAAGCCCTAAATCTGAGGAATAAAAGTGTGGGAATAATGGACATAAAGAGAAGATGAGAGAGACTGTTTATAGCAGCCATAGAAATTGAAAGCAAAACTAATGTAGGATGGGTGTGAGAGTTGGACTGTGAGGAAGGCTGAGCGCTGAAGAACTGATGCTTTTGAACTGTGGTGTTGGAGAAGACTCTTGAGAGTCCCTTGGACTGCAAGGAGATCCAACCAGTCCATTCTGAAGGAGATCGGCCCTGGGATTTCTTTGGAAGGAATGATGCTAAAGCTGAAACTCCAGTACTTTGGCCACCTCATGCGAAGAGTTGACTCATTGGAAAAGACTGTGATGCTGGGAGGGATTGGGGGCAGGAGGAGAAGGGGGCGACAGAGGATGAGATGGCTGGATGGCATCACGGACTCAATGGACGTGAGTCTGAGTGAACTCCGGGAGTTGGTGATGGACAGGGAGGCCTGGCGTGCTGCGATTCATGGGGTCGCAAAGAGTCGGACACAACTGAGCAACTGAACTGAACTGAACTGAACTGAATGTAGGAAATTTGGGGAAATTACTTAAATTTGCTGTTCATGATATGAGGCTGTGCTTTTCACAGCCAACCCTCTTACCAACTTTTGGCTTCAAAGATGAATGTACGAAAGACTGAGGTTTCACTCAGTTTCAGGGCCACTTTCTACACAGTCTGAAACACTAAAAGTCATTTTGAAGTGGTTTAACGTCCTCCTGTTACTTCTCCCTCTGTCTCACTTCTCTGACTTCTGTGGTGCATCTTTCTCAGCCTTCAAACAGCTAACCTATTACTCTGTTGTGAGGAGTGGGTCCCATTGTGTAAATTCACTGCCATGTTTCATGGAAGGACTCAAGTGGAGAGGGAGAGGTCATTAGCTGGTTGAGCCAGCTGGGTGCTTCGGGACACCCCTATATCCTCCTCAACGTGAAAATCAGCCGCACGGTCCCGGCACTACACTCAGTAGCAATAATTTAAGGCAGTTTTGAAGGCAACTGAGATGAAAGGACTGTCTGTGTCATGGCTGTAGCCGTCAGCCTGAATTTGGTTGGCCGGCTCATGCCATGTGAAGTCATCTTATTTTGCTCATATTTCAAAGGAAACACATGGTAGGTACATGGCCCATTCTCCCAATGTATCCATATTTGCCAGGGAGAATTTAGACCATTTGTGTGAGAGTTAATATTAAGAGCACAGAATTGTTAAAAAGAGAAAAAAAAAAACTTGACTTAAAACAAAAACAGACAAGCAAGCACGCAAACAAACGAAAAAACTCTATCAACCAACTGAACAAATTAAAACCCCACAAAGATTACAAAGGTAACATTAAAAAGAGATTTTTAAAACCAATGAATTATAAATAGTACTGAAAATTTTGCTCTATTACGTTTAAAATGTTCTATGGGGTACAAAAGTTCCTTGGCAGGCAAGGATTAAACTATTGTGGTTTTGACTAACAAAGAATGACATGCGGTAAATTTTTTGAGCTAAGAGATTGACATGGAGAAGTGAATGAGTCTAGCTGACAGCTGGCCATCAACTGTTATTCATTGTGATTCTCTAAATGCTTGGGAAGTAGTAAAACACATTTGTTTGTAAAAAAGGAGTACACTCCCTGCACTTCCTAAGCCAATTGCTCTTACTGGAGATGTAATTAAAGAGGTCATTTTTGATGGTGGCACAGAGTAGTTTTACACATGATTTTAATCCCTTATTGATCCATGAATTAAGGATAGGAAAAGATCATTAGAAAATTTTAGGGATTTAAAATTATCTTTTTAGGAATTTTATTTTGCTGAATTGTTTCGCAAATTTCTAGCCCTAACTCCTTTTGGCCTAAGTGGTGTTCTGGGTTCACACTTCACTCAGTCTCTGTTCTGGGGACTGGAAAGCACTGATAGACTTTGTCCTGTGGGTCATGCCTGCCCACAAAGCTAGGGCGGTGGGGATGGGGGGCGAGGAGGGTTACCCCCAACAAATCTCAGGGTTGGAGGTGGGGATGAAGTCTCTCTCCAAAGGAAGATCGAGCGAAAGGATGCTGTACAGATAAGAGCAACAAATGTCCACCAAGGTAAACACGTGAATTAGGTGACTTATGAGCAACACTGCCTTTCTCTTGTCTTACCAAGGATGTGGTATTATAATGTCCCCCTAAAATGAAGATGTACTTGATCCTCCATCAAAGTTCTTAAAATATAGACTCAAAATCTTGGAAGAGGAGCACAGGTGTTATAAGAGTGTATTGTGCCTCTTACCACCAAACCAGGTCCATTTGCCATACACGCAACAAGCCAAATGCTGAGATGCTGAGGTTTATAGCCAAGAAATCCAACTCCCTGAAGGCGAGGGTGTCGGGTGAAGTGAAAGTGAAAGTCGCTCAGTCGTGTCTGACTTTTTGCGACTCCATGGACTGTCCATGGAATTGTCCAGGCCAGAGTACTGGAGTGGGTAGCCTTTCACTTCTCCAGACGATCTTTCCCACCCGGGGTTCGAACCCAGGTCCCCCTCATTGCAGGCGGATTCTTCACCAGCTAAGCCACAAGGTAAGCCTAAGAATACTGGAGTGGGTAGGCTATCCCTTCTCCAACGGATCTTCCCTACCCAGGAGTCGAATGGGGATCTCCTGCATTGCAGGCGGATTATTTACCAACTGAGCTATCAGGGAATTGGATAAGCAGAGTGTCTTAGGCATGGGGAGAGGTGATTGGAGGTCAGGAAAAGATGAGATAGTCGCTGTTTTGCGCAGGCACATCTGGGTTACATGCCTGTGCCTATTCAGAATAGAGGCATTTAGCTTGATGGGGGAGAAGGTGATGGCATCCCACTCCAGTACTCTTGACTGGAAAATCCCATGGAGAGAGGAGCGTGGTGGGCTGCAGTCCATGGGGTCGTGAAGAGTCGGACATGACTGAACGACTTCACTTTCACTTTTTACTTTCATGCATTGGAGAAGAAAATGGCAACCCACTCCAGTGTTCTTGCCTGGAGAATCCCAGGGATGGGAGAGCCTGGTGGGCTGCTGTCTATGGGGTCACACAGAGTCGGACACAACTGAAGCGACTTAGCAGCAGCAGCTTGATGGGAGGGTAAAGTTTTCCAGCCGGCCCCCCACCCCTCCATATCGAGAGGCTCTTCATGGGACACCTGTGCAGGCCCAGTTTTAGGGCTGGTGGTTCCAACCAACTCTGGTAGCCTTGCAAGTTCCTATAAAACGACTGAGCTGTGTGAAGCTCGGAAGGTATGTAGTTAAAGAGAGGAAAAAAAAAAAACAAAAACTAAACGAGCTTAATCAATGAAGGCAGTTTATGAGCCAAGGGGTTCTGACAAGCTGTTCCTTTATCTGTTGTTCTGTAAGACAAGCTCAGGAATTTGTTAGTTATCAGCTTCTATTAACTCTATGGGGCATGCTTTCACTTCAGGGTTTAAACATCCGGATTTAGAAGGTGTCTAATCCAGCTGCTCATACTTCGTTTCTTTGCAGTTGGATCCTACTGTTGGAAATGAGTGTTTGTCATAGAAAAAAGTCTCTGTCCCTAAAATCAGATTTTCTTCAAGATCATTGTGTTTCTTCTCTAGACCTATATTGCAAGCTGACAGAGCTTTGAAAGTTACATTTTGGCAACCTAAACTTGTTAACATTTCCTCTGGGGGGTGGGAAGACAGAGAGGTGAGAGTATCTGAGAAACCATGAAAAAGTGAGAATACTTAGAAGTTGACCAGAAAAGGTACACAGCTCTGCTGTAGGAGGCTGGCAGTCGTGATAAAACCTCATCCAGACGCTGCCTGAGGCCAGAAAGACTGAAACTGGTGATGATCAGGGGCGCCAGAAGGCAGGCTTTGCTCATTCATGGTGAAAGTCTCAGTCCAGCAGTTCTCAAAATCAAAGAGCTCAAAGCACTTTGATCAAATAGATGTTCCTTGTACCCCTCCTCAAAGGCCCATAAATGTTATCAGACCCATGCAGGAGGGCCAGCCAGGTCACGCGTCTCCATCAAAGTCATTGTCAGACTGGCGCATGAGTAGAGCCTGAACTGAGATTATTGTTCAGGGTCTGGGAAGGAAAGGCTGGCATTAAAACGTTCTAGAGCTGAGAAGAGCCTGAGAGATCATCTGCTCTGTGGTTTTCACCCTCAGCTTTAGACTTTACCCTGGAGGTGGTGCTGCAGAAAGAGCGCCTCTCCACAGTCATGCCTCTGTCTCAGCAGTATGATGTGCTGCAACAGATTTTTAAGTTGTGTATATGAGATAGTAGAACCCTTTCCTTCGAGATCTCACACGGAGCCCCAAACTCCAGGTGATGAGCTTGTTCCCTGCCCTCTGTTCTAGACAGTGTTCCTCCCTAGGGATGGGGCAGAAGTACAATCCTTGTGGTCCCATGCCCTCTCTCTTCTTCCCATCCCTCTCTGCCAAACTCAGTGTGTCTGTTTTGGGCTGAAAGTGATGGATAGCAAGATTTATTAAAAGCATTTTTAAATCAAGAGATCAAACTCTGGCAACAATGAAATTTCATCCATTAGTCAGTGTATAAATCAGATTGTAGAGCTGTTGCTTTAAAGGTATTTCCACGTTCTCAGAACTGCAGACATGAATTCCTAGACATCGTTTCTTCCTGAGGGCAATTTCAGCTTGTTGCCCATAAAGATAAAAGGCAGGACTCTTTCACGGGTAATAAGCTACAAGTCTCAAGTTGCAGAATGCTCTGGGATGCTGAGTCTGTCTCTTTCCCTGGATTCTATGCCTCACCTTCTACATATAGCTGAGCTCCCACATGCTGCATGACACCCTGACAGTTTACCCCAGACAGGCTGGCTTGAATTTCTCTCATGCTGTGTTTTGACAGTGTTGGGTAGGGCGCAATCTGTGGGGATCTGTTTGGACTGGCGGTCTCTGGACGTGGGGCGTATCAAAGCAGCAGACAGGCTGCCTCCTTGGGCCATTTTCCTGCCATGAGGGCTACTGCTCTTGGCTGCTATCAAACCTACATGGTAATTACATGGAAAGGGCTTGAAATGGCTGGGTATCAAGTGCAAAGGAAAATGCACTCAGAGATGTGGAATTTATTTGCACTGGTCCAGGGAACCAAAGGAAAAAGTTATTGGAGAGCAGAATATTCTTGGCCTGTGTGCCCAATAAAATTGGAATTTGTCATACAGCATCTTCCTGGTTCTCCTCCAGTCCAGTTGGATCTTTCCCAGGTTCTTTTGCTGATTGCTCTTCCTCTCCAGACTGGTTAATATCGACAGGCCCAGGGCGCAGCTGTATTGGTCCTCTTTTCTTCTCCATCTCTCTTAGTTCACTCTTGACCTCATTCAGCTTCAAGTCTTCACCTAAGAACTGATGACTTCCGGAGCTCTCACCTGCCTTCTGGTCTCCCGTATTCAACTGCCTGCTGAATAGCTCCAGGTCACATTCAACATGCCTTCACCGGACTCCTGACTCCCTGCTTACCTGCGCCACCTTCTTCCTCTCTCTAGCTTCATTCTTCCTGTGGCTGAGCCAAAATCATTGGAGTCACTCTTGATTTCTCACCTTCTTTCACATATCCAGTTAGTCAGGAAATAGCCAGTCAAATGCACTTTCAAAGTACATCTAGAATCCAGTCACCCTTTCCTGCCTCCTTTGGTGGTGTACCGATCCAAGCCATCTTTCTTGCCTTGATGACTGTAAGAAGCTCTCATCAATCTTCCTACTTCTTTCCCAACCTGGGCAGTCCATACTCAATGTAGCAACAAAAATGATCCTTTAAGGAAGTAGGTCAGATTGTGTTCCTCTTCTCCTCAGATCTCTACAATTGTTTCTTATTTCACTCAGGAGTAATTGTCCACGTCCTTACAGGGGCCTGCTTGACCGCCTGTGATCTGTCCACTAATGCCACTCTGACCTCACCCCTGACCAGTCTCTCCGTTTGCTCAACTGGAGCCAAGCTCCAGCAACACTGGCCTCTTTGCCGTTTCTGGAACATGTCAGACTGGATTCTATCTCAGGGCTTTTATGAAGGCTGTTCCCTCTGGCTGGAGTACTTTCCCTCTAGATACCTTTGTAGTTAATTTCTTTATCTTCTTCCAAGCTTTGGTAAAGTATAACTTTTTAGTGAAGTATTTCTGACCTCTCTATTTAAAATTTTAATCTTGTTCTGTTCAGTGTTTTCTTTCATCATCCTCTAACATACTGTACAATTTATTCAATATGTTTGCCTTTTTATTGTCTGCTTTCCACTTTTAAAATGTAAGCTCCACAAAGGCAGAGATCTTTGCTCATTTGAACAGTGCCTGGCATATGGTGGGTTTGTTAAATAAATGAATGAGTGAAATGCAGTGAAACCCAGGACAGTCTTACAAGGCAACCAAATGGAAGGTGAGCAGCGGAGGCTGCAGAGCATGGGAGTCTCAGCTGTGGCCAGGTATGGTTGAGGACCAGAGAGATTCAAGGATGTGATCAGAACCAGTGTTTCGGGCGAGAATGGTCAATTCAGGAACCCTCTGGGGTCTGCTCCATGGTCATTGATAACAAGCTGCTGTTGCTGCTGCTTCTGCTAAGTCGCTTCAGTTGTGTGCGACTCTGCATGACCCCATAGACAGCAGCCCACCAGGCTCCTCTATTCCTGGGATTCTCCAGGCAAGAACACTGGAGTGGGCTGCCATTCGCCTCTCCATGAAAGCAAGCTAATCTGACCAAAAGAACAATCAGTCATCCTATTAGTTAGTCCCCATGAAGAGACCTGATTTGTAGGTTAGTGTTTCTTCTCACCTTGGTTATTGGAAGCCTACATCATACTTCACGATGCAAAATAATCTGATTCTTGATTAGAATATGGAAATAGATACTTCTTATATAGTTTAACATTCACACAGTCATACAAAGTGGAAGGGAAAGCGAATGTTTCAGAGGGAAATGCTACAGTCATCGCATTGGAGCTGGAGTAAACTAAATGGAAATTGTTCTGTGGTGAATTTTATTCCCGTGCGTACTTGGTGTGCAAGTCGACTTTTAAGTTGTTTGTGACCTTTGCGTATACTACCGCCACTTCTGTCACAGCCTGTGGGCTGGGGTACAGCACCAGAGAAGTGACAGTGATGTATCGATGAAGAGCAAGTCATCTGTCTCAGGACCACAGCCCAGAGGGATGCTCAAACCCAGCTTACTTTTCCTGCCTCTAGTCTCAGACCCTTGGACTTCTGGTACCCTGCTCTTCGCTAGCTTCTCCTTCCGCTCGGTGCTACATTACCCTCTGGATATGGTGACTATAATTATCAGTAGCATCCCCTTCCACTCTCAAGGTACCTCCTTGTGTAGGTGATCATTCGGGGGCACCTCCTACATCTAGGGTTCTGATTGGCTGGTGACCTTGGAGCCTCCTGTTGGTGGCCTCTCTGCCCTTATGCCCCCTCCCATTGGCTTTGGCTGTGGCAAAAACTTGATTGTGTGAAAGTTCACTTTCCCCAGAAGTTTCAGAATTTTATTCCGTTCAGAGTGTGTAATTTGGCCATTGAATAACAGGGTGGATCCAAAAGTTTCTGGTTACGAGCAATGGAGAAGCAGAGCTAACGGCGGACAGAAACCACAGCCCTCTCCTTGGGCTTGGGTGACCAGGAACTACATTAGCTGGCAGATTGTGGAAACGATCTTGGTATTCTGTGAAGTTTGTGGTGTTTTTGATGGTGGTAAGGGCAAGTCATGTCCCCTCTCTGGGTCCTGGCGCCCTCATCTGGTGCAGTCATGTAGACTGTAGTTCACATGCCGCAGCTGAGTTCACGTGCCACAACCAGAGATCCTGCATGTTGCAACTCAAGACCTCAGATGCTGCAACGAAGATGGAAGATCCCACGAGCGCAACTAAGACCTGGCACAGCCAAATAAATAAATAAAAATAAATACTAAGAAAGTAAACTCTAGGGGTTCACCCTAATAGTCTGGTGGGTCCCTTTGGGTGCTAAGATGCTGTGCAGGCGTACGGTATAGTGTTAAAGAGCCCAACCTTTGGAGATGAGCTAAATCCAAAGCCTTGCTCTGCAATGTAAAAGCTGTTCAGTTTTGAGCAGGCTATGCACTCAGTTTTCTTTTGAGCAAAACGGCTGTGGCACTCACTCAAGCTTTTTATGGTGACTAAATGAAACAGAGGAAAACATCTTGTGGAGTGTCTGACACATGATCACTCAATCAGGGATGTTGGTCACTGTGGCCTTCATTGTGGTTTGCGTGCAGTATTTTCAAAACACATGATCTCATGCAAAGCTCACAGCTGTGGGACTTTAGCAAGTTGGCTGTTATCGATAAGAAAAGTGAAGTGCAAAGATGTTGGGCGATTTCACGGAGCTGGTGTTTGCGGGGGAAGCCTTGCCAGTTATGCTGGTGGAAGCAAGAAGGGCATCAGTTGGACATTCATTAGGGAGACAGAGCCGCACTCACTCACCTAGCAGGACAGACCTTCAATAACCATCATTCATATAAGAAAACTCACCAGAGATCATTGCAAAGGAGAGCCAGTTGTAAAGAGCCTGATGACGAGCCCAGAGAGAACAGAACACTTTCTGCTTTTCAGACAATGAAATAACCTCATACTCTCATTCTGTTGTTCCACTGTCCAGCCACATTGCAGTATTGGATGTTGCTAACGTCCTCATGGGGGTCAGACTGCTTCTCGTGGTCTCTCTGATCACAGTTCTTGAGATCTGAGTGTCAACTCTTCACCCCTGATCCTCACCACTTTTCCATCTATCTCTTCTGTGGTCCCTCTTCTCACTTAAAATGGCATTGAAGATTTTTTTCCTTTTTAAAAAATACTTTTTAAAGAGAATAGATCTTAAATGTCCTCACAATACACACATACACAAATTTTAATTATGTGAGGTGATGGAAGCGTTAGCTAACCTTGTGGTAATCGTTTTGCAATATATGTATATAAAGTCATCAAGCTGTACACCTTAAACCTACACAGTGTTATAGGTCAATTATATCTCTATAAAGCTGGAAAAAATAAATAATTTTTACTATATTGGTTTCTATTCGCTAAGGTAATACATGATTGTTGCAGAAACGTTGAAAAATACATAAATGTATAAATAAGAAAATACTAACCTCAGAAATGACTGATATTAATATTTTTACATTTCAAACCATATTTCTCCTCTGAGCATATAGATATTGATTTTACTGAATGAATATTCTATATATGTTTGTTTTATGAGCTTATTTTGGCATTAAAATCTTTATTTTAGCATTTATTCATGTTATTAAAATGATTTGAAAACAGCTTAAAATGTACATCCATTACATGCACATACCAAAATGTATTGAACCCATTTCCCAAATGTTGGACTAACTCTTTCCAACATTTTGTTTTATAAATAATACCTGATGAAGACTTTCGAAGGTAAACTTTTGTCCACATCTCTGGTTATTTGCTTGATGACGTTTCCTGTGAATGAATCTGAAGGATCAGTCCTTGCTGGGAGCAGCTGAGCAACAGAAATGTCCTGTGCAGGGGCCATGCTCCGCCAGTAGGTGTCGCCTTTGCCTCATGGTTTCTGCTCTTATCTATTTTCTTCAGGATTGTTCTCGAAGGCCAGGAATAGAATAAATTTGCAAGTCAATGGAGTTCAACTCCAAATTCTAAAGTCTCCTGCAAGAGACACAAATCAACAGTGCCTTGAGGGCTGCAGGCCTGATTATTTTGTTTTCTCTGCTGGGTTTATTTCATCCAACCCAGCAGTGTGTTTGCCGCTGACCTAATTCTAAGAAAAGAGTTCAATCAGAGTTGCTGGCAAAACACTACCCTTTCAGACTCTTTAGGAAAAAAAAATACACAAAAGTGTGGGGGGAAAAAAGCGACTGCTTATTGACTGCTTTCAAAAGGCATATGGTTAATTAAAAATTCACAAAATTTTAAAAAGGTAACGATTATCAACACCCTATTTCGGATATGGAAACTGAGGCTCAGAGATACTTTCTTGGTCAAGATGCCACGACTTATTTATGTCTAAGGCAGCATTCAAACCCAAGTAGATTTATTTCTGAAGTCTGCAATTTTATCAATTTTCCTATTCTAGTTAAAAATACGGATTCCAGGGATTTCCCTGGTGGTCCAGTGCTTAAGACTCTGCAGTCCAAAAGCAAGGGGTCTGGGTTTGATCTTTGGTCGGGGAACTAGATCCTACAAGCTGAAACTAACAGCCAGTGCAGACGAATTTAAATGTAAATACACTCTGAGCTCTGTCTCCATTCTGTTGGGCCAGAATACCTGGGCCCAGGAGCTTAGATTTTGCCTTTAAATGACCTCCTTGGGAGATCTGTACGAGCACTAAAGGGAAATGCTCATTTGTCTATTCAGTGACCAGCTTAACCAACTAGAGGTCATGAGTGGAGAGGCAGGGTTGATTTTGGGTGGTCTGAGTCTTAAGTCACTTGTCCAATTCCCATTTTATGTCAACAGCAAAGGTCTTGAAATACTCTAGGGCTGATGTGGCTCAGAGCACGTGATATATTTTGAAACTGAGAGCTTTGTTGCCTGGGCAACTGTTCTCCTTTCTTTGTTAAAAAGATTCTCTGAAACCCTTTTCATTCCTTAGCCAATCAACAGTGTGGTTTATGGATTGGGTCTCTGCTGCTAAGTCAGAGAGATTTAGATTTGCATTCTAGCTATGCTACTGATGATTTGTCTGATCCTGGCCAGATGACTTAAGCTTGAAGTCTGAAAAATGAGTATATTTATAACAACGTTGTTGAGTTGAAGTGAATATTAAATGGTACAGTAAAAGTGAGATAACTAGTACTTGTCTCATAATTTGTTATTCAGTAGTTCAGTCATGTCTGACTCTTTGTGACTCTCTGGACTGCAGCACACATGAAGGCATCCATGTCTTCACCATGTCCTGGATCTTCCTCAAACACGTCTGTTGAGTCAGTGATAATCCAACCATCTTGTCTTCTGTCGTCCCCTTCTCTTCCTGCCTTTAATCTTTCCCAACATCAGTCTTTTCTAATGAATTGGCTCCATGCAGCAGGTGGCCAAATTATTGGAGCTTCAGCTTCAACATCAGTCCTTCCAATGAGTATTCAGGACTGATTTCCTTTAGGATTGATCTCCTTGTAGTCCAAGGGACTCTCAAGAGTCTTCTCTAATATCATACTTCCAAAACATCAGTTCTTTGGTGCTCAGCCTTCTTTATGGTTCAACTCTCACATCTGCACATGACTACTGGAAAAACCATAGCTTTGACTATACAGAACTTTGTGAGCAAAGGAATGTCTCTGCTTTTTAATACGCTGTCTAGGTTTGACATAATTCTCACAGATTATGCCCTTTCCCTCTAGATCCATTACTGGTCAAGGTTCTTTATGGTCTATCTCCATGAATTATTGCTTTTTTCCCCTTTGAGGATATCATCCTGTGGGTGTTCAACCTTTATCAGGAGTCCTTCATCCTTCATCTTATCTTCCTCAGGACACAAGCCTTGTTGCTTATGGCTCATTGAAATTTACTCTCTAGTTTATCAGAAATCACTGGATACTTGGGGGTAGCTTTTTGCTTTAATGTTATCTTGCTGAATTTGTGCTTTTTTTTTTTTTTTTTTTTCAACAAGTTTGACCATGAAGGATTTATATTACTTTCTTGCCAACTCTGTTGCTAGGCATTTAACGAAATGCTTTGTATATTTTTTTAGCATTGGTAAGTGTTTTTTATTAGGAGACATTTTTCATTATGCTTAGTCAGCTATTTTGCCAGAAAGAGAAGCATTGAGGGGTTTCTTGGAATTTTTAACATACAAAGAAAGTGAATTTGATATTAAACTTGAATTTCTTTGGGCTTTTCCTTTTATTAGCCTTAGGTTTATAAAGGGATTTAATTTGAGGATTTTAATTTCTTTCTAGGAACTTCATGGTAAGCAGGCTTAAATTTATACATAGGATGTCTAGCGTATTTGGGGTATTTTTTTTTTTCCTTAAAGGATTTTCTTTGTGTTTTGCAGAACTATTGGTAATATATTTTGGACAGTGTGGATGGACTAAGGTGAAAATAGAATAAAGTATGCATGTTCTCCCTTGGATGAAAAGTGGCATTGGGATCAATTTAATTGGTGAACACCTAGGGACTATTTTAGAGCCTTCTAGGGGCAAAACATTGTTCAGCAGAATTTTTATTAATAATATAGATGCTAATATGCTCTCTATCTGTTTTACTCCTTTCTCTATATAAATTTAGAACTTTGGCAGAAGAGAGAGTGTGATTTATTGGGTCCTCTCAAGCTCCAGTAATTTTTTTCATAAGTATATTACTCAACAATGTTATAACACTGGATAAGAATAAATCCTTTTTTATTATTTGGTTAGTATCAGGACATTTAAAACGACTTCCTTCCCACTTCACCCGCTATTTCCCAGCCCAAGTTTTAAATCATTAAATTGAGAGAAAATCATTAGCACTCCAAGTTCATTTCTCATCCAATGGCTGATTTCTTCCAGAAACTCTAGCAGCATCCCTGCAATAAAATAAAATTAGATCAAAAGTATTATCGGTTTGGCAGGTGTTATCGGAGAAGGCAATGGCACCCCACTCCATTACTCTTGCCTGGAAAATCCCATGGATGGAGGGCCTGGTGGGCTGCAGTCCATGGGTCGCTAAGAGTCGGACATGACTGAGGGACTTCACTTTCACTTTTCACTTTCATGCATTGGAGAAGGAAATGGCAACCCACTCCAGTGTTCTTGCCTGGAGAATCCCAGGGACGGGGGAGCCTGTTGGGCTGCTGTCTATGGGGTTGCACAGAGTCGGACACAACTGAAGTGACTTAGCAGCAGCAGCAGCAATAGTAGGTTCAGTTTGAACTCAAACAGAGGAGTTCAAGGATACCTCTTTTGATAGTAAAGAAGAATCTGGATGCTCCTCAAATGCTCTGTCTGGCAAATGTTTCCTTATCTAAGGCTGATAAGGAAAAAAGCAAGAATGGCTTAACCAATTGTTTAATGATTGTTTTGCTCTATCTGATTTTCTGAGTAGAAAAGATATAATGGAGTAACTAGGACTGCTGAAAAGGCAATTTGATGTCATTCTATGACAAGTAGAATAAGTAGATCTTTGTTCTTGACTGGTAGTATAGGAGTGTTGAAGCCCACTGCATTGATCTGCCTTAGCCTAAAAGTCTCGTCTCTGGGACCAAATTCCTGTACAAGCCTGGAGTTACTTGTTGGGGATGGTTATTCCTTTTTGTAGATGAGGACACTGACCTTGAGAAGTTGGCTGGAATAATGTCTGTAAGGTACTTACAGCACTCAATAAATTAGAGCTGGAGTGAAGACATTACTATACAATGTAACCTTTTACCAAGTAAGTGCATTGCCAATGGGCTTGGAAAAGATGGAAGAATTTATATAGGGTTTTGTGTGGCATATTACATATCATATGCACTCACTATTTGTGTATTAAGAAATTAAGAGATGACTTTCAACATTCTTAACTCACCTCCCTCCTCTCACTTTGGTCACACTAGAGCCTTAACAATTATATTTCTTCCCAATGTATGGAGAAGGAAATGGCAACTCACTCTAGTGTTCTTGCCTGGAGAATCCCAGGGACGGGGGAGCCTGGTGGGCTGCTGTCTATGGGGTCGCACAGAGTTGGACACGACTGAAGTGACTTAGCAGCAGCAGCCCAATGTATGACCATATTACTGTAATTTCCATTTGTGCAGATCCATATCATTCTGTAATTTAAGACTTGCTTTTCTTTAATATATCATTGGCTGCATATATTATCTTTTGCTGAATTCTCTGTTGTGGCCATTTCTATACTTTGCTAACCTGCTAACTTGTGCTATGATGTTGGGAAAGATTTTCTAATAGTGAGAGAAGAGTAATAGGGTCTGAAAAAGATTCCCCATAATCCAGTTCTATGGTGTTCCTGAAGCATCCCCATTGTACTGCTGAAGTAACTCAGGATTTTACTATTTACCTATATCCTATGTACTGTTATATTCAAAGTGAAGCTCTCAAAATGGTTTATGTGAAAACAAAAGAACTACTATTTATATTTAGCTTTTAATTTCTTCCTTTAAAAATTCTAAATTTAGTATATTTTAAAGTATAGTACCCATATATATTTTATAAATAATGTACAGATACTGTGAATACCTAACACATTATTTTTAACTGATGGGACAGTAATTATATTTGCAAAGTTGATCGTTATCAATTCTAACATATTAATAAAGGCAAAACCCATATTTAGTAATAAGATTATCCAAAGTTTACATATCATTTCTATCCAGTAATAGCTGAACTTCTATTACTCAGATTTTTTAAAAAATTTTTATTTATTTTAAATTTTAATTGGAGGCTAATTACTTTACAATATTGTGGTGGTTTTTGCCATACACTGACATGAATCAGCCATGGGTGTACATGTGTTCCCCATCCTGAACCCCCCCTCCCACTTCCCTCCCCATCCCATCCCTCTGGGTTATCCCAGTGCACCAGCCCTGAGCACCCTGTCTCATGCAGCGAACCTGGGCTGGCAATCTGTTGCACATATGATAATACATATGTTTCAATGCTATTCTCTCAAATCATCCCACCCTCACCTTCTCCCAGAGTCCAAAAGTTTGTTCTTTACATCTGTATCTCTTTTGCTGTCTTGTATATAGNTATCCCAGTGCACCAGCCCTGAGCACCCTGTCTCATGCAGCGAACCTGGGCTGGCAATCTGTTGCACATATGATAATACATATGTTTCAATGCTATTCTCTCAAATCATCCCACCCTCACCTTCTCCCAGAGTCCAAAAGTTTATTCTTTACATCTGTATCTCTTTTGCTGTCTTGTATATAGGGTCATAATTACCATCTTTCTAAATTCCATATATATGCATTAGTATACCGTATTGATATTTTTCTTTCTGACTTACTTCACTCTGAAGAATAGGCTCCAGTTTCATCTACCTCATTAGAACTGATTCAAATGCATTCTTTTTAATAGCTGATTAATATTCCATTGTGTATATGTACCATAGCTTTCATATCCATTTGCCTGCCGATGGACATCTAGGTTGCTTTCATGTCCTGGCTATTGTAAACAGTGCTGCGATGNTTCTCTCTGGAGTGGAATGAAGTGTCCAGTGGTGAGTTTTGAGGTGTCTATGGGTTTGGTGTGACTTTTGGCCACCTGCATTTTAATGCTCAGGGTTATGTTCCTGCTTTGTTGGAAAATTGGCTTGGTATATCTTGCTCTGCAACTTGTTGGCTCTTGTGTGAAGCTTGGTTTCAGTGTAGGTATGGAGGCTTTTGGATGAGCTCTTGTCAATTAATGTTCCCTGGAATCAGGAGTTTTCTGGTACTCTCAAGTTTTGAATTTACGCCTCCTGTCTCTGGCTTTCAGTCTTATTCTTACAGTAGCCTCAAGACTTCTCCGTGCATACAGTACTGATGATAAAGCATCTAGGTTAATGATGTAAAGATTCTCCACAGTGAGGGACTCCCAGAGAGGTTCAGAGTTACATGGAGAAGAGAAGAGAAGAGGGAAGAGGGAGACAGAGGTGACCAGGAGGAGAAGAGGGGGAATCAAAAGGAGTGAGAGCAATCTAGCCAGTAAGCAATTCCCTATTTGCTCTCCACAGTCTGGAGCACTCAGAGAGGTTCATGGAGTTAGAGAAGAGAAGAAGGAGGAAGGAGATAGAGGTGACCAGGAAGAAAGGAGGGGGAGTCAAAAGGAGAGAGACCAACTTAGCCAGTGATCAGTTCCCCAAGTGTTCTCCACAGCCCAAAACACCCAAAGAGATTCACAGAGTTAAGTAGAGAAAAGAAGGGGGAGGGAGGAGATAGAGGTCACCTGGAGGAGAAAAAGGAGAGTCAAAAGGGGAAAGAGCAATCAAGCCAGTAATCACATTTCTAAGTAAAAATGGGTACTGAAGATTGGATTCTTAAAGGTACAAAATTGATAACACATACCAAAAAGCAAAGATTAAAAATCTAGAGTAGAGGTTAGAATCTCAAAAATACAATATTAAAAAAAACAAAATCACAAAATTATTATATATATATATATATAATTTGCTTTAAAAACAGGGTCTTTTTTTGCAAGGTAATAGATTTTAAAAATGAAAATTAAAAGAGCAATAAAGAACTTAAAAATTAAAAAGATTTAAAAATGATAATAGTAAAATATGTCTAGGAATTTCTCTGGAGCTGTTGAGGGCAGTGTGGGGTCAGTTCAGTTTCAGATAGTTCCTTATTCCAGCTTAAACTTCTTCTCAAGGTCTGTATGCCCCTTCCAATGTAGCCAGTGCTAACTACAGGGTTTTAATCTGTTGCACCTGTCACTTCTAAAGCGGTTCCCTCTTCTTCACTTTGGCTTCTTCTATTTGCAAGTCTTTTCAGTGTCTAATTTCTGCCCTGACATAAGGGGGCGGAGGTGGTCATTTATTTAGGCTTACTTGTTCAATTGTGCTGCGGGGAGGGAGGAACACTGCAAACAAATATCACTGGCATGTGTGGGGAGTGCTCACAGTGTCTGGGGCACACTGGATTTGGCCCCACTCATGGCGTGTGTGCTTTCCTGGTCTACACTGCTCAGGCTCCAGGTCACTCTGCAGGGGATCTGTCTAAGTGAGCCCTGGGTTGCGTGCACTTCCCAGGTCTAAGCCGCTCAGGTTCAGGTTCTTGGGTACTCCACAAAGGCACAGACTCAGGTGTATGTTTTGTGTCCTTCCCAGGTCTGAGCAGCTCAGGCGACCAGGTGCTTGGTGAGTGCACTCTCCCCAGGTGGGGCGGTGTGTCTTATCACCTCCCCAGTCCCAGCCGCTCAGTTTCCTGGGTGTGCAGCGGAGCACCTTCTCAGGTGTGCTGTGTGTCTCCTCTGGGGATTTGATCTCTGGCTGCAACCCTCCTGGTGGATGTTAACCATCCAGGATCCCAGGAAGACTTAGTTAGCAACTGGGAGCCTGCTTGCAGTTTGGTAGAGGATGCCATCTGTGGGGCCAAGTTTGCCCCTTGCCTTCCAGCTCTGGCTGTCGCCCGCCTGTCTCTCTGCCTCTGGCGGGGAATGGGCCAGTCTGCTGCCAGCTAGCTCTCCTCTGGTATTTGCTCAGTTCTTTGTTCTGTGAGCTGGCCAGGCAGTGCCTTAGGGTTAGAACTTTTCGTGGGAAAGTTCTCTCTCTCTCTCTCTTTTTTTTCTCTCTCTGGCTATCCCACAGTTTGGGTTGATATCTCACATTAGCTCCCTCAGATTGTCCTCAGGGCGTTCAGGCCCAGTCCTTACCCTAAACAATGCAGCCTGTGCGTCCCTGTTCAGCCCCCCTTGCTGGTGGCTGACACATCGTCTGGGCTACTTCTCCACTGGGAGTTGTGGTTAGGTGTGTAATCTGTGGGTTTTATTTATTTTTTCCTCCCGGTTATGTTGTCCTCTGAGATTCCAAAACTCTCCACAGACTCACAGGTGAGAGGGTTTCCTGGTGTTTTAAAACTTCTCTTTTATGACTTCCTCCCCAGGATGGGTCTCTGTCCCTAACTCCTTTGTTCTACCTCCTTTCAAAGACAATGGGCTGAGTTTCTCGGTGTCTTGTGTCCTCTGCCTGCATTCAGAAGTTGTTTTGTTGTATTTGCTCAGCGTTCAAATGATCCTTTCGATGAATTTGTGGGGGAAAAAGTGCTCTCCCCATCCTATTCCTCTGCCATCTTAGGACCCCCCACCAGCACTCAAATTTTTAAATTTTGTTTTTGTAAAATCATGTCTAAATTGTTTGATAGCAATAAATAAACTGAAAAAGCGTAAGTAGAAAGGAGGTAGGACTAAATCTCTTCAGAGATGTTGTTGTTCAGTCACTCCGTGTGTCTGACTCTTTGCAACCCCATGGACTGCAGCATGCCAGGCTTCCCTGACCTTCACCATCTCCTGGAGCTTGCTCAAACTCAACTCCATTGATTCAGTGATGCCATCCAACTATCTCATCTTCTGTCATCCCCTTTTCCTGCCTTCAATCTTTCCCAGCATCAGGGCATTTTCTAATGAGTCAGCTCTTCGCATCAGGTGGCCAAACTATTGGAGCTTCATCTTCAGTATCAGCCTTTCAAATGAATATTCAGGACTGATTTCCTTTAGGATTGACTGGTTTGATCTCCTTGTAGTCCAAGGGACTCTCAAGAGTCTTTTCCAACACCACAGTTCAAAAGCATCAGTTCATTGACACTCAGCTTTCTTTGTGATCCAACTCTCACATCCATACATGACCACTGGAAAAACCATAGCTTTGACTACACGGATCTTTGTTGGTAAAGTAATGTCTCTGATTTTTAATATGCTATGTTGGTCATAGCTTTTATTCCAAGGAGCAAGTGCCTTTTAATTTCATGGCTGCAGTCACCATCTGTGGTGATTTTGGAGCCTAAGAAAATAAAGTTTGTCACGTTTCCATTGTCTCCCCATCTATTATTTGCCATGAAGTGATGAGACCAGATGTCATGATCTTCTTTTTTTTGAATGTTGAGTTTTAAGAGATATTAGTTAGTTAAATTTTGAAGGAAAAATACTTTTTTTTTTTGATACTTTTTCCCTATAATGAAGTATCCCAAGGTGGTATGAAATGTATTTCTAAGAGATTCACATAGAAGTTTCAAATATCACACCCTAATTTAAAAACAGACTTTCATTTAAATATCTATTTTGGTTTTCTATATGCAAAAGAGAGTTTGTCTCTTTTAAGCTCGTAAGTGGGGAAGAGAGGAGGACACAAGGAGATTAGAGATGATTCCCAGTGGGGAGAAAAGGTAACTGTAGTATTAAGAGAAAGAAGCCAGCCATACAAGGAAGAAAAAGAACTGAAGTTCACCCCTCCTTGTGAAATTTTAAAATTCTCTGTGGTGTGGGAGAGCATTCAATATGGTCTGAAGTATGGGAGTTCCCTGTGGTAAAGATGGTCTGAAGTATGTGAGAGAATTCATGATGGCTGCTGCCTTAGTTTCCTCGAGCTGTTGTAACAAAGGACCATGAGCTGAGTTGCTTAAAACGATGGAAATCTAGTCTCTCAAAGTTCTTGAGGCTGAAAGTCTGAAAGGTGTTGGTAGAGACATACTTCTTCCAAATTCTCCAGGAAGAGATCTTTCCTTGACTCTTGAAAGTTCCGGTAGCCCAGGTCTTCCTTGACTTACGGCAGCCTCACCCCAGCCCCTGTCTCCTCACCATTTTCCCTCTTCATCTCCGTTCAAAATTCACTCTTCTTATAAAGCTATCAGTCATACTGGCTTTGATTCTACTCAAGTATGACCTCATCTTAGCCAATTACACTCTCAGTGACCTTGTATCCAAATTCTGAAGTATTGGTTGTCTTTTTTTTTTTTTTTTTTTGGTGGCGGGGGTCGGGGGGTGGTTGGAAATCCAACACATAACAGCTGTTGAGGGTTCTATAGTTTCTTGGGAGGAGAGAGGTAGGGATCATGTAGTGATTTTGGATTTGCAGGCTGTGAGTGGAAGGTGAACTATAAAGCATGAGAATGGAGTGGAGACGATTAGACATTCTAAGTCAGGACATGAACTTGGAGATCTGGAAAAATTCTGTGGGGAATTAGGGAAGAGAGAAATTGCCCACAGTCATTGCTAGCTATCACATTAATACTAAACCGGGTGCTCTTGTTCATTAACCTTGTGGAGTAGTCCTGGAAGGTTTGTTTGCAAGTGTGTGGGTGAGTGGATGAGTGAGGGCCGCTGTTAACCGGACTCCTCCTCCCCTTGCTGCAAGGCCACACTCCCTCTGCATGGCTGCTGCCCAGTCTATTTAGCACATAATCCATGCTGATTGATGCCATTTCAGTTGTTATAGCTCTTAAATAACACCCCTGGGAATAGCTATTTAAATAAATTATCACTCTAAGTAGTGAGGTGGAGTCAGCACAGAAAAACATTTTTTTTAGAGTTATTAAAAAAAATTTATTTTTGGCTGTGCTGGCTGTTCATTGCTGCATGTGTTTTTCTCTAGTTTTGGGGATGGGCGGGAGGGCTATTGTTTGTTGCAGTGCATCAGCTTCTCATTTTGGTGGCTTCCCTTGTTGCTGCAAGTGGGCTCAACAGTTGTGGTTCCTGGACTTAGAGCACAGGCTCAATAGATGTGCTGTAAGGGCTTAGTTGCTCCAAAGCATGTGGGCTCCTCCTGGATCAGGGATGGAACCTATGTTTCCTGCACTGGCAGGAGGTTTCTTTACCACTGAGCCACCAGAGAAGCCCAGGAAAAAATTTAAAAAAAAATTGGTGGTAAAAGGAAAGTTATGGTGGTTTGATGTGAGAACATGTTATTTTATTTTTAAGTTTTATTAAATATTTTTAACTTTAATTTTTAAATGGTGAAATTTGAATGTGTTTATTGCCCAATGGGAGATCTTAAGGCCCTGCTGTGGGCAGGAGAGTTTGGGGTCAGGCACATCTGGGCTGGGTTAACACTGGAAGGCAGGTAAGTGTTCCTATTTGGGAACACTTAACATTTTACTCCAGGCTTGACCTTTTCTCAAGTGTCCTCCAGACTCTGAGACAGGGGAGCTTGGATGAGTGTCCTAATTCATGGATGCTTTCTTAGTTTGGAATCCACCCTGGCCATCTGGCAGGCAAGGATATGACTCTTCTCTCCTCGTGGGGACCATGGCACTCGGGCATGCTCACACATACTACTGCCAGAGACAAGCAGCTTGGGAGAAGCCAGGGCCATTCTTGATTTCCTTCCTGTATTTCTATCCTTCAGTGGCCAACTGACCTAGTTTTCAATGGGAATAAAGGACCTATTGGCTTGATTTAATATTTTTACCAGTATAATTTTATCCAAGAGGTTTATGCTTTTGAGTAATAGAATTTATTTTAAAATTAGATCTTCTTCCTTCTACCAGCTCTGAGTTTAATTTGCTCTTCTTTTTCTAGTTCTCTGAGGTATAAAATTGTCTATTCTTTTTTTCTTTTTTCTTTTTTAATAGAGGCATTTATTGTGACAACCTTCCTTCTTAGAATTGCTTTTTCTGCATCCCCTAAAGTTTGTTATGTTGTACTTGTGTTTTCATTTGAGTCAAGATACTTTTAGATTTCCCTGCTGATTTCTTCTTTGACCCATTGATTGTTCAGGAGCGTTCTGTTTAATCATGACATATTTGTGAATTTTTCAGTTTTCCTCTTTGGATTGATTTCTAGTTTCATACCATCGCCAGTTTCTGAGCTTTTCTCTGAGTGAATTGCTCCATATATATTTGTAAATTTGTTTCATGAGTGGAGGGAATTTTATGAGCTTCCTGTGCTTTCATCTTAATGCTGCTACTGCTGCTAAGTCACTTCAGTCGTGTCCGACTCTGTGCGACCCCATAGATGGCAGCCAACCAGGCTCCCCTGTCCCTGGGATTCTCCAGGCAAGAACGCTGGAGTGGGTTGCCATTTCCTTCTCCAATGCATGAAAGTGAGAAGTGAAAGGGAAGTTGCTCAGTCGTGTCCAACCCTTAGCATGGACTGCAGCCTACCAGGCTCCTCCATCCATGGGATTTTCCAGGCAAGAGTATTGGAGTGGGGTGCCACTGCCTTCTCCAGCTGTCATCTCGCTTCCTATTAAATTCTAAATCTATTTTATTATTTTTATAACAAATTAATATATTGCAATTCAAGAAATTTTTGAAAATTGAAAAATAGAAAAAATTATGCTAAGTATTACCATCCTTCCCCAGGAAGAGAGGGTGACAACAGAGGACAAGATGGTCAGATGGCATCATCAGCTCAATGGACATTGAGTTTGAGCAAGCCCTGAGAGATGGTGAAGGACAAGGAAGCCCGGTGTGCTGCAGTCCATAGGGTTGAAAAGAGTCAGACATGACTGAAAAACAACAACAATTACTATCCATAAAAAACTATAGTTAGTGGTTGACTTCTTTCTTTGCATTCTCAATATAGTTATGATTATACTGCATCAACAAAAATTTTCCCTGTCTTATAAAAGTTGTTATAAATACTTTCCACGTTATAACAAGTTCTTTATAAACATTTTGGTGGGTGCATAACATTCAACCATGTGAATGTGTGATACCTTATATAACTAATAACCTATTTTGCCATCGAGTAAAATTGTGGACACTGTCAAGAACATTCTTTTTTTTTTAATTTTTATTTTATTTTTGTACTTTACAATACTGTATTGGTTTTCCCTACATTGACATGAATCCGCCACAGGTGTACATGAATTCCCAACCCTGAGCCCCACTCCCACCACCCTCCCCATATCATCTCTCTGGGTCATCCCAGTGCACCAGCGCCAAGCATCCTGTATCCTGTATCAAACCTAGACTAGCTTTTCGTTCTTACATGATAGTATACATGTTTCAATGTGTCAAGGACATTCTTGTGCAGTGTGAACAGGATAACTGGAGAACTTGATGACAGTGTATACATCTGTGTGGAGAAACAGTGTGCCCTTGGAGATCCACCAACTTTGGGTAGAGTTCATGTATCAAGGCTAGTTCTTCAGTTAGTTCCTTAGCTCTCATGGGACTCTGATCCTGCCTGGGAAGGGACCTGGGTATTGATTAGGATGGGAGATAGCAAAATGGCACTAGAGACTGTTTACTAGTCAACAGTATTTTCTTATAGTTTTAATTGAGGTCATACAAAACACATTGTCTTGTAGCTCTTGTACTTAGAAGACTAGAGGTGAGATTTCATTGGCCCTTAATTTCCTTAGTGACTTTTTATAGAGAAGCTATGATGGCACCCCACTCCAATACTCTTGCCTGGAAAATCCCACGGACAGAGGAGCCGGGTAGGCTGCAGTCCATGGGGTTGCTAGGAGTCAGACACAACTGAGCGACTTCACTTTCACTTTTCACTTTCATGCATTGGAGAAGGAAACGGCAACCCACTCCAGTGTTCTTGCCTGGAGAATCCCAGGGACGGGGAAGCCTGGTTGGCTGCCGTGTATGGGGTCACACAGAGTCGGACACGACTGGAGCGACTTAGCAGCAGCAGCAGCAGCATGCTTACTATTTGTCCCTTTAACAGTGAAGTGTCTTGGATTGGCAAAAGAAACTGAAGAAGATACAAATAAATGGAAAGATATCCCATGTTTATAGGATGAGAAGAGTTAAAATTGTTAAACTGTCCATATATCCAAAACCATCCATAGATTCAATGCAATCCTTATCAAAATTCCAATGGCATTTTAAAATAGAAATAGAAAAAAACCTGAAATTCATATGGAATTACAAAAGACTTCAAATAACCAAAACAACTTTGAGAAAGAAGAACAAAGCTGACAGCATCACATTCCTGATTTCAAACTATACTGCAAACAATATGCGTAGAACAATATGTTATTAGCGTAGAAACAGGCACATAGATCAATGGAACACTATTGAGAGCTCAGGAATAATCCCATACATATATGGTTAACTAACATTGATAGGGAGTATTCACTCAGTGGGTAAAGAATAACCTCTTCAATAAATGGTATTGGGAAAATTGGATATACTCATGCAAAAGAATGAAACTGTACCACTGATACACCATACACAAATTTCAACTCAAAGTGAATTAAAGACTTGAACATAAAACCCAAGACCTTAAAATTCCTAGGAAAAATCATAGAGAATTTGCTTCTCGACATTGCAGTATTATTCACAGTCCAAGACTTGGAAGCAGCCTAAGCGTCCCACCATGGATGATGGAAAAAGAAGATGTGAGATACACACACACACACACACAGAGGATTATTATTCACCATGAAAAGGGAAATCCTGCTATTTGTGATGACATGGATAGATCTTGAGAGCATTATGCTAAGTGAAATAAGTTAGAGAAAGACAAATACCATACAATCTCACTTATATGTGGAACCTGAAAATAGTGGACTCTACCGAAACAGAGACAATGGTAGTTGTCAGGGGCTGAGTAGAGGAAATGGGGAGATGCTGATCAACATGTACAGTCTTTTTTTTTTTTAGTTCAAAATGTATTTATTTGACTTTTCTTGTTATGTATAAGAAATAGCACAGTACAGAGACGTTCTGTGTACAGGCTGAGTGGTATTCCTGCATGGGTTGGTGGAGCTTTTGAGACTCCAGCAAAATAATGATGTAAGGGTCTCAGCAAAGGGCCCCATGTCTAGGAGAATGGGGACAGGAGAGTGAGGTGAGGCTGAACCAGGAGGGTGTGTCCAGTCGCCCAGGGTGACTAGGGGACTTTGTTTTTTGCCAGAACAATGTGAAACCATTACAGGAAAATGTACAAACTTTTGATTGTAAGATGAATAAGGTCCAGGGATCTGGTGTATAGCATAGTGACTTGAGTTAACAGTACTGTGTTACAAAGCTGGAAGTTACTCAGAATTGAGCTTTCATATTCTCACCACAACAACGAACTGGTAATTATATTAGGTAAGTATATATTATTGCGGTAGACATTTCGCAATATATACATGTATCAAAGTCACATTGTACACCTTAAACTTACACAGTCAATTATATCTCATTAAAGCTGGAGAAAATCCCCTAACTAACCAAACAGAAAGAAGACTCAGTGAAGTGTCTTGCTGTGTTCTCAGGTTACCCTCAATGTAAGGATGACTGCTCCAGTTTCTCCCTTACTCAACGGAAAGGATGAATTTTGTGGGTTATTCTAGGATATCACCACTAGGAGATGCACAAGACTCAAGGAAGTCAGAGAAAGCAGCGCTAGAGGATTTTTTTTGTTCCAGGTTTATCTGAGTTTTGCAGGCTCCTTTTGTTCTAAATCTATTGAAAACCGAGGGCGAAATATCCGTTTCTCAGATCCCATTAACTCCCCAAAGTGAAAAGAGTGGTTTTGCCCTTTGTTTGACCTAGTGAAATAGATGGAAGGAAAGGAAAAACCAAACTCCCTGTGATAAGAATAATAATAAATGTAGCACTTGATTCCTTTCAGGGAGATGTGAACAGTTTTGCCCCTTTACTATTTGACCAGAAGATGATGATGATGGCAATGCAAATGGCTAACATTTGTTGTGTTTTTACTTTGCTTTCTGCCAACAAATGTATATACTTGTTACCTTTTTTCCCCATGTACATTGTTTCAGTTCAATGATACAACAATGTTATTATCCCCATTTTGCAGATGAGAAAACAGAAGCCTAGAGAAGTCAAGGAACTTAACCCAAGTTACCCACCAAGTAAGTGGCTGAACTGCAATTTAAACTCAAATCTCTGACCCCAGAGCTCTGATCCCTTAACTCTAAAGGGGTTGAACTATAAACTATCAGTTCAGTTCAGTGCTCAGTCGAGTCTGACTGTTTGTGATCCCATGAACTGCAGCATGCCAGGCCTTCCTGTCCAACACCAACTCCCGAAGTCTACCCAAATCCCATGTCCATCGAGTCGGTGATGCCATCCAACCATCTCATCCTCTGTTGTCCCCTTCTCCTCCTGCCCTCAATCTTTCCCAGCATCAGCTTCCTGGCTATTTTCCCAACTTGATAAATGAGAATCCATCTGATAGAGGTCAAGCCAGTTACAGGACCTGTCCTGGCTCACGGAGATGTCCAGATGGCTCACAGAGATGTCTAGACTCAGTGTTCATTCTCCTGATCCAGAGGTTTCCTGTTCTTTGTCGTGTAGGTGAAAAGGGACATGAGGGAAGAAAGAGGAAGAGGTGGGACTTTTTGGTGGGGACACATTGAGGGGATCTTAACAGAGGAAAAGCCAGAAGGCTGCTAGGTGGCAGGCCCTTCTATCATCAGGTCCTTGTGGGCTGTAGCCGCCTTGACCCTGGCTTGGGTCGTGAACTAACTGGAGATTGTCTACATTTTGGTGCTGGGTAGAGCAAGCTGAGGCAGGTGGGGCAGCTTGAACAAAAATGTGTAACCTTGTCTGACTCATCCTGGCTTTGGAGCTGCCTGGTCCACAGTGGGTGGCAGCAATTCCTTCCTGGAAGGGGCAGGTGCTTTGGGTTCCTTTCGGCCACTCGTGCTTTATTTCGTCCTTGGTAGTGCTGGAATGCAAAGTTTGCTGATCTTATTATCTTATTCCTGTGTTTGTAGGGATTTGTTTCACTCTGCCTAATCTTCTATCCCCTTGCTGCTTGTCTTCATGAGAGAGGCTCACAGCTGTCACTCAGGCAACCTTCACACTTACTCACCCCCACCACATTCTTGCCATCATAATCAGCTGCCTTTGCATGGAGACTTCACCCCCACAGTGATCCAAGACTTTACCCTCACAGTAATCCAAGACTTCGAAACTCGGCAGAGCCTTCTCCTGTGGTGGGTTAAGACACTGTCCCAAGGGTCTCTTCTGTAATATACGGCACTGAACTACAGGGAGAGGTGGCATGTTTATCTTCTCTGGAGGGGATGAGGGGCCAGACTAGCTAGTTGAAATCCTTAACTCTCTGAGAGGGCTGCTCTCTGATAGAGAGGAGTGGATTCTGGGGCAATGAGAAGGAGTCCCCAGTACTTCTATCTATAAATTATGAATGAGAAAACCAGGCTTTAAATCCCTCCTTCCTTCCTTTCTTATTCTTCTTTTTTTTCTAATAGACTTGTAGGCACACAGGCATGTATTTCAGTTATACTCAACAGTTTCGGTGACCTTTGTGACTTAAAAAACTATTGGACTGTGGGAGGTAGTAAAGCTAGAATTAGAATAGGGCTAGCTCAACTGGTGTATAAACCATCCTGGCTGCCAGTTTCATCTCTGAAAATTAGCAATTTGGACAAGGAGAACTTTTGGAGATTTTAAGACTTGTTAATTCCAACATTTTATTTTGGGGGAAAAAGTGGAAATTTCAAGCTGACTTTTTGAGTAAGACCATGATATAAATCTTTAAAAACATAAAGTGGAGAAGGGTGTGGGGGTGGGTCTTTAATTTCCTGGATTTTCATGGATTCAAAGTGTCGGCTCTTGTCACAGCCACCTACATGGTTTAACCCACTATAGGTTTCTAAGCTGAATCCACATAGAAGACTCGTGTGGTAGTTGTACAAAGCTGACCATTTATAACCTGCTGGGACTTAGTTAAGTGTCTTAAACACTCATAAGACAAATAAATTGTCCTAGTGGTCTATATTTGGTGCCTTTTTTTTTTTTTTTGTATCCCTGTGTACAGAGCTGAACTGAGCTGCTTGCTTGTTCTTGATGCAAATAAATATAATGGCCCAATTGTCTCCTTATGCCAGGGGGTGGACTATGAGCACACCCAGAGCCCTGTGGGAGCCCACACAAGGGAGGTGGCTATTTGGACATTTAGTCTGTAACGGAGACAAGTTAACGATCCTGCCTGGGGCATTCCAGAGCTTATTTAATGATAAAATTGGACCCAAATTCTCCACCAGGGCTTGTAAGTTCTGTGCAATGCAGGATGGGGTAAGAGTGTAGTTAAGCACACATCCTAAAGGCATTTTAACCTGTGAGGAAACGGCAAATCCCCTCTGTGATTTGAAAATCCCCTCTATTTTAAAATGTGGCAAGGCATTGCCTTGAAAACACTGACTGCGCTGTGAGGCAGAGGGGATCAGGCAAAGGCATTAGTGACTTGGTGTACTTTTTGGCAAATGATGAAGCAAGACAGAGCCTTCAAATACAAGAGGGACTAGATCAGGAGTGAGGGACATCCACGAAAAGAAGAGGTAAAAAAAAGAGGTGAGGGAAGAATGTACACTGCCAGGAATGAAGTCTGTTGTAAACTGTATAAATATGGGCTTACCTGTAGTAACAAACGCATGTACAAAGTTAATAATTGGGAAAACTGGGGAGGCAGGTATGTGAGAACTCTATGCTTTTCCCCAAATTTCCAATAAACCTAAAACATCTTCCTCAATAGAGTCTACTAGTTAAAGAGACAGAGGAAGAGAGAGAGAGGAGAAAAAGAAGAGGAGGAAGAAAGAGGAAGGAAAGGGAAGGCTGTGGGAAAGCAGAGAGCCCTTGTCTAGGGTTGACATGTTAAGTCTAATTGAGTGGAAAGCAGAGAAGTTTCTCACTGAGTTGGAGAGAGAAAGTAGAACGTACCCTTGGCAGGAGAGAAAATGCAACGTTAGTTAGAATTTCCACAGGATCAAGGGAGCTGGGCTGCAACAAGGTCAGTGCACTCAGAGAGGAGAACTTGCATCTGGCATCAAAAAGGACCATCATCCTGTGACACTGAGTGGCAGCTAGGCCTCAGGAGAAGCACGTGGATGGTCCGAATAGCAACAGTAATGCACTAGTGTGTGCTAAGTCGCTTCAGTTGTGTCTGACTCTTTGCAACCCTATGGACCATGGCCCATCAGGCGCCTCTGTCCATGGGATTCTTCAGGCAAGAATGTCGGAGCAGGTGGCCATGCCCTCCTCCAGGGTTCTCCTCCACCCAAAGCTCGAACCACAAGTCTCTAACATCTCCCTCTTTGGCAGGCAGGTTCTTTACCACTAGCGCCACCTGGGAAGCCTAATGACACTAGTTCAGTTCAGTCACGCAGTCGTGTCCGACTCTCTGCAACCCCATGAATCGCAGCACTCCAGGCCTGCCTGTCCATCACCATCTCCGGGAGTTCACTCAGATTCACACCCATCGAGTCAGTGATGCCATCCAGCCATCTCATCCTCTGTCGTCCCCTTCTCCTCCTGCCCCCAATCCCTCCCAGCATCAGAGTCTTTTCCAGTGAGTCACCTCTTTGCATCAGGTGGCCAAAGTACTGGAGTTTCAGCTTTAGCATCATTCCTTCCAAAGAAATCCCAGGACTGATCTCCTTCAGAATGGATTGGTTGGATCTCCTTGCAGTCCAAGGGACTCTCAAAAGTCTTCTCCAACACCACAGTTCAAAACCATCAATTCTTCGGTGCTCAGCTTTCTTTACAGTCCAACTCTCACATCCATACTTGGCCACTGGAAAAACCATAGCCTTGACTAGACGGACCTTAGTCGGCAAAGTAATGTCTCTGCTTCTGAATATACTATCTAGGTTGGTCATAACTTTTCTTCCAAGGAGTAAGCATCTTTTAATTTCATGGCTGCAGTCACCATCTGCAGTGATTTTGGAGCCCCGAAAAATAAAGTCTGACACTGTTTCCACTGTTTCTCCATCTATTTCCCATGAAGTGATGGGACCAGATGCCATGATCTTCGTTTTCTGAATGTAACTGTCCCTTATTAAGTTCTTGGGGTTTCTTGGTGGCTCAGACATTAAAGAATACACCTGCAATGTGGGAGACTGGGTTCGACCCCTGGGTTGGGAAGATCCCCTGGAGGAGGACATGGCAACCCACTCTAGTATTCTTGCCTGGAGAATCCCCATGGACAGAGGAGCCTGGCAGGCTACAGTCCATGGGGTTGTAAAGAGTTGGACATGACTGAGTGACTAAGCACAGGACACTGTTGTGTTAAGTAATCCTTTCCTTGATAACCCGCCATAGTGGGCATTGTTTTTTTTTTATTTTTTATCTCCACTTGTTGAATGAAGAAGTTAAGTAACTTACCGAGGGTCACACAGCTCCCAAGTATCAGGGCCAGGGTTTGTAACGAAATTAACTAATATTACAGGCCGACTCCTAACTGTTGTGCTTTATACCTTGAGAGTGGCTCTCAGAATAGTTTATTGCTTCAGAAGCATACTTAAAAGCTCTTAGTCAAGATGCCTATCATGAAATTGTGCTTTTAATATTTTGCCTTGCTAATTTATTTCTGTGGTAGAAATAAATTAGAGAGGCAAAATACCTCTCTAATAATTCCCACATACCTCCTTATGCTACAAAAAAACTTCAGTTGTCTGATGACCTCTGTTTGCTTGTGCTGGAGAGAAACACAGGCTGAACTATGCTGTCAAAGAAAGAGGCAAAAACAGTGGCTTTCTGTTTTTTTCCATAGTGAAAAATCAATCCCTGTTTTTTGTAATCAATTTTGAGTGATAAGCATAAAGGATAGGCCCATGGTTATTATTCCTAATTTTGAAAGGGGAACACGATTCCTTCTGACAGCTGTGTGTGGTTAAGTGCGTGCTGTAGATTTACTGAGCCATGACATGTGCCCAGCATTGGACCTGGTGCAGAGAAAGGAAAAATACACCAGGCCCAGTCCCTGTTCTAAAGGGGATCATGATCATGACAAATGTGTGGAAACAAAGAACTCCACTCTGCCTGATAAACTTGCAACTCTGTTTAATACCCACTTCCCATGCAATTCACACCACTTCTGACCGCTGAGAACTCAGGCTGGAGGCACCACCTCTTCTAGAATACATTGTAGCGCTAGATCTCAGCTGCTGAGTCTTCATTCTGAGTCAATATCCTGGTGATTTACATGCTGAAGGAAAATGGCCCAGATGAGGAAGTCAAAGCTGAGTGCAAAACCAAACCCACACATACTCCTGGTGTCACGCTCAGCTCACACCCCATTCTTGGCTGCCTCCTGTCTTAGAGAGACATACAGGAGGAGGCGACTCACACCCTGATGGATTCAACTTCAAGTCACTCTAGAAGCAGAGTGTTGTTTGTTCTGTGCCAGATGTGATGATGACAGGCTGGGTCCCCGGGGAGCCAATAGGATTTGGCTCACCCAGCCATGGTATTCCCAGATGAGCTAGTCTTTAGCTTATCCACCGTGCCTTCTGAAGTGAAGCAAAGTGAAGTGAAGTGAAGTCGCTCAGTCGTGTCCAACTCTTTGCGACCCCATGGACTGTAGCCTACCAGGCTCCTGCCTCCATGGGATTCTCCAGGCAAGAATACTAGAGTGGATTGCCATTTCCTTCTCCAGGGGATCTTCTCAGCCCAGAGATTGAACCCGGGTCTCCCGCATTCCGGGCAAATGCTTTAACCTCTGAGCTACCAGGGAAGCCTTCTATTGAGGCCCAAATGAATTACCATAAACCCATGGTGACTCAGGGAGTTGTGTTCTCAGAGACTTGGTGTGAATGCAACCTTTCCCTCAGAGTTCACAGGGACCACTACTGAAAAGGTCAGCCACACATCCAGACTAATGTGTCTAGCTGCCAGCCACAGAGCTGTTCAGGCAAGAAGACCTGTGGGTACACACTGGACATGCATATGTTATCAGAAACTTGGGTGGTTGCTCACTCCTCTAGACTTATTACCCATAATTTGGAAGTATACTGCTCATGTAGAATAATTCATTTAGCAAATATTATTATTTTTTTATATTTTTTAAGCTGTTAATTGGAGGCTAATTACTTTACAATATTGTAGTGGTTTTTGCCATACATTGACATGAATCAGCCATGGGTGTACATGTGTTCCCCATCCTGAACCCCCTTCCAACCTCCCTTCCCACTCCATTCCTTAAGGTCATCCCAGTGTACCAGCCCTGAGCACCCTGTCTCATGTATTGAACCTGGACTGGAGATCTGTTTCACATAGGATAATATACATGTTTCAATGCTATTCTCTCAAATCATCCCACCTTTGCCTTCTCCTACAGAGTCCAAAAGTCTGTTCTTTACATCTGTGTCTCTTTCATTTAGCAAATATTATAAATTTTTGTATCATACACAGTTTTAGGTGCTGGAGATATAGCAGTGAACAAAATGTTTATCTCAGTAAAGTGTGTTTTTTTTTTGTTTTTTTTTTTTTTAAATGTAAGCCATTGTGGATCTTACATTCGAGTGTGTGTGCATCTGTGTGTGTCTATGTGTGTGGGTGTGTATGACAGACAGAATCATTCAATCAATCAGTTAAATGTCTAGCATTTTAGATGATAAGTGTGATATAGAAAACTTAAAATGGACAAGAGGGGAAGAGGATGGTCTCAGTAGCTGTGAGGTGGCAGTTTTCATTAGAGAGACATCTAATGGAAGTGATTAAGTCGTGTGATCATTTGTGGAAGAGCATTCTGGGGACTTCCCAGGTGGTGCTAGTGGTAAAGAACTCACCTGCCACTTCATGAGACATTAGAGAACGGCTTTGATCCCTGGGTTGGGAAGATCCCCTGGAGAAGGATATGGCAACCTACTCCAGTATTCTTGCCTAGAGACTCCCATGGACAGAGGAGCCTGGCGGGCTACAGTCCATGGGGTTATAAAGAGTCGGACATGACTGAAGCAACTTGGCAGACGCATGGCACACTTGCATTCCAGGCTGAGTAAAGAGCAGAGACTCTGAGGAGGGGCTTGGATAGTATATTCAAGGACCCCAGGGGAGAGTGATTGGAGAATGCAATGGCACCCCACTCCAGTACTTTTGCCTGGAAAATCCCATGGACAGAGGAGCCTGGTAGGCTGCAGTCCATGGGGTCACTAGAGTCGGACACGACTGAGTGACTTCCCTTTCACTTTTCACTTTCATGCATTGGAGAAGGAAATGGCAACCCATGCCAGTGTTCTTGCCTGGAGAATCCCGGGGATGGGGAAGCCTGGTGGGCTGCCATCTATGGGGTTGTGCAGAGTCGGACATGACTGAAGCAACTTAGCAGCAGCAGCAGCAGCAGGGGAGAGTGAGGGAAGGGCAAAAGAGGGAGATGAGGTTAGAGAGGCCAGACTGGCTTTGGCTTTTCCTGTGAGAGAAAAAGGGAGCAACTTTAAGATTTGGGTGGGTGAAGTACATGATCTGACTTTCATTTTAGAAAGATAAAACTGGACGCTCTGCTGAGACAAGACTGGGGAAGGGGTCCAGGGTAGAAGTAAAGAGATAAATTAGAAGTTACGGTAACATTCTAAATGACAGACAGTGAATATTGGACCACAGTGGTAGCAGTAGAGGTGATGACAAATAGATGGATTCTGGATACATTTTGTAGGTTGTGTCAATAGGATTTCACAAGAGATCAGATAGAAGATGTTAGAGAAAGAGAGGAGTCAAGCGTCTGAGCAGCAGGAAGGGTAAACTTGATGTTAACTGAATATGTGGAAGAATGGGGAGGAGCAGACTTGGGGGCAGATATCAGAAGCTTGGTTCAGCACATGTAAGTTCGAGATGTTTATGAGACATCCTAATGGAGATGGCTATTTTACACAAGTCCGGAGTTCAGAGGACAGGTCTGGGCTAGAGATAAATTATGCTTTGCCAAAGAGAGGAGGTATTTACAAGCTACAAGCCTGGATGAGATCACCAATGTGGTGAGGGTAAACAGAAGAAACCAGCACAGCTTCCCAGGCTCTGCCTTCACTCCAACCAGTGCAGGCACATGAAGGGCACGGGCTGACCGATGTATAGTTGTCCCACGGGAGTAAGACTGTCTTCAGCTTTTACTCTCTGCTTGAATGAGTGGTTATTTCAGCACGGGTTGTCAGGACTGGCTGGGATATTAGAGATCATTTCAGGTAGAATCACCTTATTTTGGAGATAGAGAAGCTGAGCCATAAAGAAGTAAATTGCTCTCTGTACTTAAGTTCACTGTAGAAGGGATGTGTGTGTGCGTGTGTGTGTGTGTGTGTGTGTGTGTACTGTGGTAGGCATGGAGGTGCTCCCCAGGTGTTGGGTGTCTTCTCCCACTTGCTAAGCAGGTAAGTGACCCTGCCTTTTTTCAGTTGTGGACTCCTCCAGAGTCACTGGATCTGAGAAGTGGAGGTTAGGCTCTGGAGCTGAGATGGGGTCAAACTTTAAAGTTTGCTTTTACCCCTTCTCCTCCTTTTGAGATGCAAGTGCTCTTAGATTCTGTAACAGGTTCTTTTGAGAGATGATTAGATCTTGCATCTTAAATAGTCGGGTGGATCTTGTATTTTCTGTGCTAATTCTTCCAGGAATAATTGCACTTGAAGTCTTTAACCTTCCATGGTGGAGTGGAAGACTTTGCGGTGGTGGAGTGGAAGACTTTGCGGTGGTGGGGTTGCAACTGAAGGGGTGACTGACAGAGTTGTATAAAGCACTCAGTTCATGGTCTTTCCCTTATACTTCCCTGAGATACAGAAAGCATACAAGAGTGAGATGAGATGGTCTGCCTTAGCCTGCATTATGAACCACACTACAGAGATTCTGGGCACCCAGGGCTGGAAGCTAGGAGCTTAAATCAGGAAATAAAACAACAATAACAGAGTTTGTGGTTAAGACTATGTATTGTTTACATGCATTAACTCAATTATTTAAGACATTCCATAAAGGGAGATGTCCTTTTCTTTATTTTATGAATGGGGAAATTCAGGTTCAGAGGTAGTCAGAAGACAAATAACTAGAGAAGAGAAGAAGCAAGTTTTGAACTCTGGCCTTTAAGACTATACCAAGCCACACTGAGTAGTAGTTGTAAAAGGATTAAATCTATTACATATCATGAAATCATAAGCTTTGAAACAAAACAGTTGGTTTTAAATCCTGGCTCTGTCATTTACTGGCTGTGAGATCTTGGGTAAGTCATGGAGCTTATCCTGGATTTCCTGTGAAGTGTTGCTAGGAAGATTTAATGAGATAATATATGATTAAGACATAGCATGGTGCCGGTTTACCTCAGGTCGTAAATAATTCGCCTGCCTTGTAAGAGACTCTGGTTTGATTCCTGGGTCAGGAAGTTCCCCTGGAAAAGCGATAGGTTACACACTCCAGTATTTTTGGGCTTCCCTGGTGGCTCAGACAATAAAGAGTCTGCCTGCTACGCAAGAGTCTTGGGTTCGATCCCTGGGTTGGGAAGATCCCCTGGAGGAGGGCATGGCAACCCACTCTAGTGTCCTAGCCTGGAAAATCCCCACAGACAGAGGAGCCTGCTGGGCTATCCTCCATGGGGTCTCAAAGAGTTGGACACAACTGAGTGACTAAGCACATAGCACATGGTGCCTGGTGCTCTATACATGATGAATTAATGCTAGAAATAGCCAAAATTTTATCTACCAAGAGCCTGGGCTGCAGTCTGATCATCCCCTGGGACGATACTGGTTATTTAGTGTGAGCATCTCCATGAACTGGTTGATGCTCATGGTCTGGAGGGTTCAGGAAAGACTTGAGTCTTAACTAAGGCCTTCAAAGTTTGGGTAGAATTATTTTTTCACTGAGAATCAAAAACTTACCAGAAAATGTCATCATTCATTTTTCTGCTATCAATTCATTTTGAAAAATGTTTATTAGGTGAGAAAATGAATTAGGCATTTCTTTTTTTAAACTGGTTAGCTGTACATTTTAGGGGATTCCCAGGTGGCATAGTCATAAAGAATCTGCCTGCCAGTGCAGGAGACGCAAGAGACATAGGTTTGATCCCTGGGTTGGGAAGAGTCTTTGGGGCAGGAAACGGCAACCCACTCCAGATTTCTTGCCTGGGAAATCCCACGGACAGAGGAGGCTGGAGGGCTACAGTCCATGGGGTTGCAGAGAGTTGGACATGACTGAACATGCACACACAGCTATACGTTTTGAAGAATCTTTAAATAGAAAATATTTGGGCCACATTTTTAACAGAAACCCTGAAAGTATAATCCATTAATTTAGTTCTTTCACTGCCTGACAGTTTCAGGAAAAGAGAAAAACTTTTCTTGATTTATTGTTTTATATATTTTAGTCAGGACTAAAAATGGGCTCTTGATATTTTTACTGGTCTCTTTAGAATATCTCATGCAGAAGATTTTCATGAGGAATTCATCTCCTCAATTTTATCAATCAGTTGTAAAACAAAAACTATTTAAATAGTGAAAGGGTTCCTGAACCCAGTAAACCTGTCAGGCTGTTAGGGCTCTGATAATGATGCTGGAGTTAAGTATACCGAAACTGTTGCAACACAAAGCAAATTTTCTCCTTAGGGAGCTCACAGCTGGCTTATTTCGAGTTTACTGAGGTTTCAGACATTCTGCTGAAGTCAATTTAAATCACCCTGACTCACTCTCCAACGTGGACTCGCTGGTCTTTGTGCTTGTTGTCAGTGCTAAGATTCCTAGTTCCTTCCTTTGCCAGCTTCCGGGGAGCCCTCATGTCCGTGTTTTTGAGGTAACCACAATAGCGGAGCTCACATTTGTAATGGTAGTGGACTGAGCGATCAAGAAGTTGGAGTTATCAGGATGGATAAAAGGGCAAGACCCAACTCTGTATGACTAGGAGAGATGTACTTGGAATATAAAAATACCAAGGGCTTGAAAATAAATGACAGGAATAAGATGTACCATAAAAATGGCATATGAAGGCTGAGGTGGCTATGATTATTATCAGATAAAATAGACTTCAAGAAAGAGTGTTGCCAGAGATAAAAAGGAATGATAAGGAAAACAAACCAAATATAAATGTGTACATCCTTAAAAATAGCCTCAAAATATAGAAAGTAAAAATGGACATAAATATAGGGAGATAGTCCAGAATATTTAGTAGGAGATTTTATTAATGGTCTCTTATGAATTTATAAGATGACTAGCCAAAAGTCAGTAAAGACAGAGGACCTGAACACATAATCAACTATCTCAACCTAATTGATAATTATAAGATCTTTCATACAAAAACTGCAAAATAAACATGTATTTTAGGATACACTACACATTTGTTTTATTGTAGATGATTTATTTACCAATATGTACCATATTGGGGCCATACAAAGCCTTACTAAATTCATAAGGATTGAAATAGTACAGATATATTCTTTGACCACAATAAAATAAATAGAAGCCAGTATTAAGATGGGCTTCCCAGGTGGCGCTAGTGGTAAAGAACCTGCCTGCCAATAGAAAAGATGAAAGAAACATGATTCAGTCCCTGGATTGGGAAGATCCCCTGCAGGAGAGCATGGCAACCCACTCCAGTATTCTTGCCTGGAGAGTCCTATGGACAGAGGAGCCTGGAGGGCTATGGTCCATAGGGTCACAAAGAGTTGGACATGGCTGAAGTGATTTAGCATGCAAGCAACATTAAGATAATCTGGGTGAATCCCAAATATTTTGCAATTAAAAACCATGTTTTAAAATATTAATGGTCCAAAGGAAAAGTCACAAAATAAATTAGAATATATTTTAACTCAGTACCGCATATCAAAATTTGTAAGTTGCAGATGAAGAAGTGTTTAGAGGGAAATTTATGGTTTTAAATGCTCATAATAGGAAAGAAAAAAAAAAAGAGCATGATGTAAGGTGCCACCTAAAGACACTAGAAAAAGAAGAGCAAAGTAAATCTAAAGTGTGTGAAAGGAAGAAAATAATAAAGACAAGAGCAAATATCAGCAACACAGAAACAGATGATTCAAAAGTAGGCTCTTTAGCAAAATGGATAAACTCCTAATTAATGAAGGAAAAAATATAAATCACCAATACTGGGAAAGAAAGAGGAATTATCACTATGGATCTTATAAATCTTAAAGCAAAAATAAGAGAATACTCTAAAAAAAATGTATGGCAATAATTAGATATTTTAGATGAAATAAATTCCTTGAAAAATACAACTAAAATTGATATAAGATGGAACAAAATGTAAATAGTTTCTTTAGTAACGGAATGGAATTCATTATCGAAAATCTTGCTACAATGAAAAAACTTCAAGCTCAAATGGTTCACTGATGAATTCTATGTACTATTCAAAGGAATATTAACCCAAACTCTTTTGAATAAAGGAGAACCTGTTCCAGCTTGTGCTTTGAGGCCAACATAACCCTGATACCCAAACTTGACAAAGAGAATAAAGAAAAAACTCCCCCAAATAGACCATTATTCCTCATAAACCTGACTGCAAAACTCTTTAGATATGGTAAATTGAATCCAATACTATATAAAAAGGATAATACAAAGTTTTTATTTTTTTTTTTGCAGAAATTGAAGCACTGATTTTAAAATTTGCATAGATAGCAACAGCAGCAAATGAAAAAGCCAAAGCAAATTAAAAAAGAAAGCAAAACAAAGTTCAGGGGCATACCACTACCTTATTTTAAGACTTACTATAAAGTCAATTAACATTATGGTATTTGTGAAAAGAGAGTCATATAAGATCAATAGAAGTAAACAGCTCAAGAGTAGAGAATAGAGTCCAGAAATAGTTCTATGTATATATGTTCAACTAGTTTTCAACAAATGGTGCTGGAGTAACTAATCTCCATATGAAAAGAGAGAGCATCAGCCCTTATTTTTTTCCATGCACAAAATTAACTCAAAATTAGTCATAGACATAACTGTAAAAGCCAATACTCTAAAATTTTAAAAGAAAACATGAAAGAAAACTCTCTGACTTTGGGTAGCAAGAATTTCTCCAAACGCATGAAGCACAAACCACAAAAGAAAAACAATGATAAACTGGATTTCATTAAAATGAAAAACTTCTGCTCATCCACAGACACCATTAGAAAAATAAAAATGCAGGACATGGACTAGGAGAAAATATTTACAATGCATATATCTGACAATGCATATATTTGATTCAGTTCCAGAATATATACAGAGTTCATCTTGCAACTAAATAATAAGATGCACAACTCAACTTTTAAAATGAGCAAAAGATTTGCACATAGAAATATAAAATGGTTCTATTTTGGAAGAACCACACAGGGTTTTAAAAAGTTAAACATATACTGATTTACCAACCAGATAACCCTCCTAGGCATTAACCCAAGAGAAATAAAAGCTTGTATTCCCAAAGAGATTTGTACACAAAATGTACATAGCACCGTTATTCATGATCACCCAAAGCTGAACCCAGCCCAAATGTCCACTGGTGTTTGCTGGTTGGAAAAGCAAAATGTGATATACCAGCAGGAAATTACTATTGAAAAATTACTCAGCAATTAAACAGAATGAACTCCTGGCAGATGTAATAATATGGTTGAATATCAGGTCATTATGGTCAATGAAAGAAGCCAGACACTAGATTACATATAATATGATTATATATTTTTATAATATATATATAATATGTGTAAAATTATATAACTTATGTATAAAATTCTAAAAAATATATAAAATATATATACAACTCTAAAAATGAAAACAAATCTATAGGGATGAAAAGTGGAGGCTGGGGTGAAGAGAAAGAAGAACCTTTCAAAGTGATGGAAATGTTTTGTTTTTTTGTAGGGTTGTTTAGTGAGTGTATACAGTTGTCAAAAGTCATCAATTCTAAACTATAAGTGTTTTATAATATTTAAATTATACTTCAATAGATTGACTTAAAAAAAGAAATTCTTCAAAGCAAGAAATAGAAGGTATTAACAAAGAATGCAATTGATAGTTCAATCAGTTAATAAAATAGTAGATGGCTGAATCTGTACCACAGTCCTTTAATTAACAATTTTTATTTTCTACCATTGATATCATGAAATTCAGTGTTAGAAATTCCGTGTTAGTTAACCTAATGAATTAAATTAATGACTCACCATGTATGTCAACATTATAACAGAAATCCCATAATCAATTTAAAAATTTCAGAGTTAAAACACAGAAAACATATTGGGGATTAAAACCAACTGACTTTTTGTATATTGAGAAAAAAGATTAAAAACCCTGCAATGAATTATTTGCAGATAAATGTTTCTAAATAGTACTTGAAAATCTTTTCTTGTATGTCTTTTTTTTAAAAAAATAAAATAAAATAAAGTCATAAAAACTAATTCTTAAATTTTTGAGAACATGAAATGTAAGAATATTAATATTGGGTCACAATAACAGTTTTTGATGCCAGAACACATAATTAAATTTCATCTATAGTTTCATAAATATTTAGACCTAATTCAAACATGCAAATATGGTGTTTTAAAAATCATTTTGTGTGTTTTTACATGTGTGTGTGCAAAGTCACTTCAGTCATGTCCAACTTTTTACAACCCTATGGACTATAGCCTGCCAGGCTCCTCTCTCCATGGGATTCTCCAGGCAAGAATACTGAAGTGGATTGCCAGGTCCTCCTCCAGGGGATCTTCTAGATCCAGGGATCAAATTTGTGCCTCTTATGTCTCTTGCATTGGCAAGTGGGCTTTTTTTTTTTTTTTTTAGTACCACCCAGGAAGCCTCTGAATGTTTTAAAAGTCATTTTAAAATCTATATGTCGAGAATCATATTTTATGTTATATAATTAACTTCAGCATTTTATCTTTGTAAAATGGTGAACAGATGGATGTTTTCCTTGATTTATTAAAAACAATTAATAGAGTGATAAAATCTATTTAATGCAATTTTAGTAATATAATGATCTACATGAAATAGATGCAATAAGTAGATATCTGGGAGGTATCCTCTAAACTCTTGGAATCTCTAGAGTGATAGGAATGTCTTTGATACTCAGGATGGGACCCTCAGATGATATCTAGTAATTTATGATAATGAAGTGACTTAGGCTGGGGTCTTGGGGCTTTGAGCTATATGTCATCAGCCCAAGTTCCATAATAACAGTCTGATCTCTGCTCCACAGAGGGGTGGAGAAGGAGGCACATGGCCAATGATTCAATCAAACAGGCCTGTGTAATGAAACCCTAAGAAAATCTCTGGAAACTGAGGCTCACTTGAGCTTCCCTGGTTGGCAGTATCCTTTGATGACTGTCACACTTTAATATCAGGAGGTAACACATCCCTGAGAGTGACTGAAGCTTCACATTTGCAAGCCTTTCAGAAAACTTACCCCTTTGCAGCTCTTCCTTTGGCTGATTCTAATTTCTGTCCTTTTGCTCTAATAAAACGGTAAATGTAGCGTTTTCTAAGTTCTAGTATTATTAAACCTGAAGAAGTCTGTGGGGCCCCCAAGTTTGCAGCTAACTGATTTGAAATGAGAGTGACTTTGGGGACTCCAAACTTATGACTGTTGTCTTTTTTTCCCCTGAAGATTTTTTTTTTTTTTTTAATGTGAGCCATTTGGAAAAAAAAAAAGTCTTTGCAGAATTTGTTACAATATTGATTCTGTTTCGTGTTCTGGTTCCTTTACTGCTAGTCCTGTGGGATGTTAGCTCCTTGACCAAGGATAAAACCCACAACCTCTGCATCGGAAGGGGAAGTCTTAACCATTAGACTGCCAGGTAAGGCCCATGACTGGTATCTTAAGTGAGGACAGTCTTCTAGAGAATTGTGTCCTCAGAATTTTTAGTTTGGAGAATTCTTTGCAAATATTTTAACTTAAAAATTGTTCACATAAAATACAAAAATCATACAATGTTTTTTTGAAAATTCCCAGGAGGGGTCCTTAAGATAATATGTACATTGTTGTATGAAAAGGGTTTGAAAGTAAAGGCAAATGTAACCATTGCCCAGGGAGAAGCAGATTCTCAGCTCTGTAATTATATATGTGCTGCTACTTCCTCTTGGATGGCTTTTTTTTTTTTTTAGTGTAGATATTCACATTATTTCATGGCTGTGATGGCCATATGCTATTTTAGCTTATTATTGTTGTTCAGTCACTAAGTTGAGTCACCGGAGAAGGCAATGGCACCCCACTCCAGTACTCTTGCCTGGAAAATCCCATGGATAGAGAAGCCTGGAAGGCTACAGTCCATGGGGTCACTGAGGGTTGGACACGACTTAGCGACTTCACTTTCACTTTTCACTTTCATGCATTGGAGAAGGACATGGCAACCCACTCCAGTGTTCTTGCCTGGAGAATCCCCGGGACTGGAGAGCCTGGTGGGCTTCCGTCGATGGGGTCGCACAGAGTCGGACACGACTGAAATGACTTAGTAGCAAGTTGAGCCTCACTCTTTGTGACCCCATGGACTGCAGCAAGCCAGGCTTCCCTGTCCTTCACCATCTCCTGGAGTTTGCTCAAATTCACGTCCATTGAGTTGGTGATGCTGTCTAACCATCTCATCCTTTGCCACCCTCTTATCCCTTTGCCTTCAATTTTTCCCCAGCATCAGAGTCTTTTCCAATGAGTCATTTCTTCACGTCAAGTGGCCTTAGTCCTGGAGCTTCAGCTCCAGCATCAGTCCTTCCAATGAATATTCAGAGTTGATTTCCTTTAGGATTGATTAGTTTGATCTCTTTGCAGTCCAAGGGATTCTCAAGAGCCTTCTCCAGCATTACAGTTTGAAATCATCAATTCTCTGATGCTCAGCCTTGTTTATGGTTCAACTCTCACATCTCTACATGACTCTTGGAAAAACCATAGCTTTGACTGTGTGGATCTTTGTCACCAAAGTAATGTTTCTGCTTGTTAATACCCTGTCTAGGTTTGTCATTGCTTATCTTCCAAGGAGCAAGTGTCTTTTAATTTCATGGCTGCAGTCAACATCTGCAGTGCTTTTGGAGTCCAAGAAAATAAAATCTGTCACTGTTTTCACACTTTTCCCTTCTACTTGCCATGAAAGTGATGGGACTCAATGCCATGATCTTAATTTTCTGAGTGTTGAGTTTTAAGCCAGCTTTTTCACTCTCTTCTCTCACCCTCATCAAGAGGCTCTTCAGTTCCTTTCACTTTCTGCCATTAGGATTGTATCATATACATATCTGAGGTTATTGATATTTCTCCCAGCAATCTTGATTTCAGCTTGTGATTCATCCAGCCTGGCATTTCTCATGATTTATTCTGCATATAAATTAAATAAACAGGGTGACAATATACAGCCTTCACTTACTCCTTTCCCAATTTTGAACCAGGCCATTACATGTCCAGTTCTAGCTGTTGCTTCCTGACCTGCATGTAAGTTTCTCAGGAGTCAAGTAAGGTGGTCTGATATTCCCTTCTCTTTATGAATTTTCCATTGTTTTGATCTACACAGTCAAAGGATTTAGCGTAGTCAATGAATCGGAATTTTTTCAGGAATTCCCTTGCTTTCTCTATAATCTATTGAATATTGGCAATTAGTTCACTACCAGCTTGTATATCTGAAAGTTCTCAGTTCACGTATTGTTGAAGCCTAGCATGAAAGATTTTGAACATTACCTTGCTAGCATGTGAAATGAGCACACTTTTGTGGTAGTTTGAACATTCTTTGGCACTGCCCTTCTTTGGGATTGGAATGAAAACTGACCTTTTCCAGACCTGTGGCCACTGTTGAGTTTTCCAAACTTGCTGACATATTGAGTGCAGCACTTTAGCTTCAGCATCTTTTAAGATTTTAAATAGAATTTAAACGGTAGCTTATTATCCCCCTTCTTTTCTTTAACATTAAAAAAAATAAACTTATTTACTTTTAATTGAAGGAAAATCGCTTCACAGTATTGTGAAGATTGGTTTCTGCCAAACGTCTACATGAGTCAGCCATAGGTATACCTATGTCCTCTTCTTGAACGTTCCTCCCACCTCCCACCCCATCCTACCCCTCTAGGTTGTTATAGAGCCTTAGTTTGAGTTCACTGAGTCATACAGCAAATTCCCATTGGGTATTTATTTTCCATATGGTAATATATGTTTCCATGTTACTGTCTCCATGCATCCCACCCATTTGTTAAGTGTTTGATGTTGGAGGAGCTGTTCAGAATTTACCTATCCCCTTCTTCCAAGCCCCCCATCCCATATATACCTCTGTTTCTGAGACAGATAACCTCAGCTGATTTCAGATCTCGAGTGTCCCCTTTTAGGTTTAAAATCAGTATGTTCCTTTCCCTTGACCACAGTGATTGACTCATGTGACCCATTTTGGTCCAGTGAGCTGTGGAAAGNTGATGTTGGAGGAGCTGTTCAGAATTTACCTATCCCCTTCTTCCAAGCCCCCCATCCCATATATACCTCTGTTTCTGAGACAGATAACCTCAGCTGATTTCAGATCTCGAGTGTCCCCTTTTAGGTTTAAAATCAGTATGTTCCTTTCCCTTGACCACAGTGATTGACTCATGTGACCCATTTTGGTCCAGTGAGCTGTGGAAAGACATTTGCTAGGCACCTTTGGGAAAAAAATTTTCTTGAAACCCCAAAAAGCCTTCCTGAAAAGACACTCTTTTTCTGCTGGATGTTAACAAGAAAGTAAGTCACTCTGAAACCCTTGGCATTCATCTCCAAACCACAAGATGAAATCTTGGGATGAAGAAGATAATGAGAGAGACAGTCTTTGGTATCAATATTGAACTTCTACATCAAGCCTCACCTGAATGTCATGTAACCTCTGAAACTCTGGCTTATGAGGGTCAACACATTCCCTTTACTTTTGCAGTCAGTTTGAATCAGCACTTTCTGTTACTTGTATCCAACATCTTTTTGAGACAGTTGTTCAGTGTGGAAGGTGATGATTGTTTTGATAGGGAATATTATCAAATATAAAATAATATCATTCTTACAATAGAGAAATATGTGATATATTGGATCTATGTGGTAGTTTAGGCACACTTGATCACTTCTGCCCCTCCCCCCTCCTAAATCCTTTGAAAAGAAAGAAAAGATATATGCACTAAAGACTAGACCCACCACAATCAAGGAAAACAAGAAAGGACAACATCAACACATCAGAAAATGTCAAGAATTTCCTGGAAGATGTAGAGTAATAGGACTGAACTGATAAGGGTTGAGAAAACTCCAGCCTAAAATACACAGAAAATGGCCATGGAGATAAGAGAAATTTTTAATAGAACAAAGAACATTTAAGGGACTATATGGCAATAGGCTGATCATTATTACTAAACAAGGGGCAGTTGTGTCCACAAACCCCTGGTCATAGAGGTAGGGGCATAGGAGGGGACGTAGATTCCAGGGTAAAACACCAAGATCTGCTTGAACACAAGGGCATAAAATGCTGCTCGGGAAGGGCTCCTCAGAATCTGGGAACCTTCTGGAGAGTTATGTCAATCCTCCCATTCAGGCAATTTGGGGTGGGGATGAGGCAAGATCTCTACAGCTGCAAAGCTATCCAAATAAAGCTTCCCAAGCCTTCATTCATAGAGATGAGTGGGTAATCCAGGAATACCAGCTATAAAGGGAACACCAATGGCAAGAAGGAGAAGATCAAGATGATTAAACAGATCAGTGGACTCTAGAGGAGACAGGAAATTCAGAAAACCGAAAAGAATTCCACCCTTAAAAGAATTCCACTGTCTATCTTTGGAGACAAAAAACCACCCAAAGTATATTACATTTATTAAAAAAAAAAGAATAGGCAGCTATAAGAAAGCAGTAAATCAGAGAATGAGAGACTTTATGAATACAGAGAATGGGATTGTAAGAAAAATATTCCACACAAGGTATAAATAATAGAATGATCTCAATTCAAAATTGAATTAGTCATCTGGAAATAAGAATCGGAGTAGGTGGGCAGCAAGGGGACTTTTTCTTTTTTCTTTTATATATCTCAATGTTATTTGAATCTTTAAAAAGAGAAAGCATTAGTTAAGTATGAAAAGGAAAAAATTAAAACTAGAACTCTTACCCAATAGTTCTATTTTGATATTTAAAAAAATTAATTTTAAGATCATTCCAGATGCAGATTAAAATGTACATAAAAGGGTATTTATTACACCTTTATATTTATAACAGCAAAATTAAATATTACAAACAGCCTAAATATTGAATAACAGCGAGTGGCTTAAATTTTTAGACATCAAATGCTGTTATTAAAAAATCATGCTTTTGTAGAATATAGCTAAAGGTGGATAAAATTTGCAAAGTATATTGACAAAAATAGAATAAAAACTAATAAGATAGAAACTACAACCAAATGTCCACTGTGATTATTTCTCAATGATGTCAGTTTTTATTTCTGTATTCTCTAAACTTTATTTTATGTCTATCACTAATTTACTTAGAACATTCTCTTGAAAAGAAGAGGAAAGGAAAAGATGTGTTAACAATATGGATGGTGTCCACATAGTCCTTCTGGGTCTCTCTGTTTGAGCTGAATACCTAATTTCATGTATGGGCTGGACTATAGAGAAACCCTAGATGGAACAATATTCTCTTGCTTCCAGCAAGAGAAAGTTATGTCTGCTCTTTTGTTTTTTGGGGGATTTATTTTGTTTTCATTCAGAGCAATATTGACATGCATTTACTCAAATAAATCGTATTTATCTCAACCAATTCATTTAGTAAGAACAAAATCTTTGTACACTCCTGTATGGGGTGACACAACCATTTTACACACATACAATGTATTAATATGTTTTCTAGTGAAAGAGTGTTGGAAAGTGCTACATTTTTCTCCATTTTTTGAAAGCCCACATCTAGAAGTTTTAAAAGTATGTGTGCATTAAAGCAATTTGCAAACATATAATTTTCCTTTGGTCTAAGTTTTATAAAATTCTAATTAAATGATGCTTTCTCACATTCTAGTTGTTTTTAAGATTTAAAGATCGTTTACTTATGGATTAAAAACATTTTATTTTTCTTTCTGAGTTGCTATTTGATGTTTGCAGTGCTCCTGCAACACAAAAGTATTTTACTCTGTTTTCCCTGGAGTAACTTGATTAGAATAACAGAATTATTCTTCATAGTAGCTCTCTCTTCCATGTAATCAATGAAGAGATCACATTAGTTTTGAGAAGTCCATTGAGACAGGTCAATGATTTATTTGGAACTGGTTTTTAATGTAAGGATTTTGGGCCACTCAACACACTTAATGGAGGTTTATTTTCTTTGCAAATCCGTTTGATAAATCACCACTTTATGTTTAAATATAGGAGCTTTCATCCACTCTATCTTCCCTGGTTTTCATGAGATCAGTTTAGTAGCAGAAAAAACACGCGCTTTGGGGTCACAATAGCTTGAGCTAGAAGTCTGGCTCCACCATGTCTAAAGTGTATAATTCTGGCAAAGTTACTTTCAGTTCAGTTCAGTTCAGTTCAGTCGCTCAGTTGTGTCCAACTCTTTGCGACCCCATGAATCGCAGCATGCCAGGCTCCCTGTCCATCACCAACTCCCGGAGTTCACTCAGACTCATGTCCATCGAGTCAGTGATGCCATCCAGCCATCTCATCCTCTGTCATCCACNTGGGGTGTTAAAGTCTCCTACTATTATTGTGTTACTTTCAATTTCTCCTTTTATGTCTGTTAGTGTTTGCCTTATATATTGAGGTGCCCCTATGTTGGGTGCATAGATACTTACAATTGTTATGTCTTCGTCTTGGATTGATCCCTTGAGCATTATGTAGTGTCCTTCCTTATCTTTTGTAATATTCTTTATTTTATGGTCTATTTTGTCTGATATGAGGATTACTACTCCAGCTTTCTTTTGCTTCCTATTTGCATGGAATATATTTTTCCATCCTCTCACTTTCAATCTATATGTGTCTTGAGGTCTGAAGTGGATTTCTTGCAGACAGCATATATATGGGTCTTGTTTTTATATCCATTCAGCCAGTCTGTGTCTTTTGGTTGGAGCATTTAATCCATTTACATTTAAAGTAATTATTGATATATATGTTCTTATTGCCATTTTCTTAATTGGGGTTGATTTTGTAGATGTTTTTCCTTCTCTTGTGTTTCTTGATTATATATGTCCCTTTAACATTTGTTGTAAAGCTGATTTGGTGGTACTGAATTCTCTTTACTTTTGCTAGTCTGAAAAGCTTTTATTTTAGCCTCAATTTTGAATGAGATCCTTGCCGAGTACAGTAATCTTGTTTGTAGATTTTCCCCTTTCAATATTTTAAATATATCCTACTATTCCCTTCTGGCCTGCAGAGTTTCTGCCGAAAGATCAGCTGTTAAGCTTATGGGATTTCCCTGGTATGTTATTTGTTGTTTCTCCCTTGCTGCTTATAATATTCTTTCTTTGTGTCTAGTCTTTGTTAGTTTGATTAGTGTATGTCTTGGTGTGTTTCTCCTTGGGTTTATCCTATATGGGACTCTTTGTGCCTCTTGGACTTGATTGACTATTTCCTTTTCCGTGTTGGGGAAATTTTCAACTATAATCTCTTCAAAAGTTTTCTCATACCCTTTCTTTTTCTCTTCTTCTGGGATCATTATAATTCGAATGTTGGTGCACTTGATATGGTCCCAGAGGTCTCTGAGACTATCCTCAGTTCTTTTCATTCTTTTCACTTTATTCTGCTCTTCAGAAGTTATTTCCACCATTTTATCTTCCAGCTCATGGATTCGTTCTTTTGCTTCAAATATTCTGTTATTGATTCCTTCTAGAGTATTTTTAATTTCAGTAATTGTGTTGTTTGTCTCTGTATGTTTATTCTTTAGTTCTTCTAGGTCTTTCTTATTTGATTCTTGCATTTTCTCCATTTTGTTTTCAAGGTTTTTGATCATCTTTACTACCATCATTCTGAATTCTTTTTCAGGTAGTTTGCCTATTTCCTTTTCATTTATTTGGACTTCTGCTGTTTCTAGTTTTTTCCTTCATTTGTGTAGTAGTTCTCTGACATTTCATTATTTTTCTTTTTAACTTATTGTGTCTGAGGTCTTCTTTTCTCAGGTTTCAAGGTTGTATTCTTTCTTCCTTTTGCTTTCTGCCCCCTAAGGTTGGTCCAGTGGTTTGTGTAAGCTTCCTATAGGGTGAGATTTGCTCTGAGTGTTTGTTTGGTTTTCCTCTGATGGGCAAGGCTGAATGAGGTGGTAATCCTGTCTGGTGATGATTACGTTTGTATTTTGTTTTGTTTCTTGTTTAAATAAGGCATCCTGCATAGGGTGCTACTGGTGGTTGTATTGTATGCCAGGTCTTGTGTTCCAGTGGTTTCCTTTGTGTGAGTTCTCACTATTTATTACTCCCTAGGGTTAGTTCTCTGGTGGTCTAGGGTCTTGGAGTCAGTGCTCCCACTCCAAAAGCTCAGGGCTTGATCTCTGCCATGTAGCTGATGTTCACCAACCTCTCCTTGGATTTTCTAGGAAGAGGCAGAAACACTTTTGTGACTTCTGTGGCCCTGAAGAAGTTCATGACCATGCATCATTTGTACTCAGTCATGGGGATGAGTTCCCCATTGGTTGGTAAGCCAAGGACTCTGGCATTGTTGATCACAGCCCATAGTCCTGTGATTAGCACTGCCCTTTGGTTCACAAGTAACAACTCTTGGCTAGAAAAGTATCAAGCCTAACTCTTATTTGCCTTATATTTGGATCAGTCTTCTAATGGTCTTTCCAAGTTGGGGGGCATTTCTGAACATCTCAACTACTGTAGATTATTCAAGTAATAAGACTTCACCATATTTTTTGATTGCTTAGAGCCCAAGAGTCTTATTAGGAAAAAGCATGTGAACTCTATTTTTGGAGTTTTGATATGTATTGAATTTTCTGATGTGCTCATGGATCTGCAGGAAGCCAAAGTGAAGAGTGACAAAACTCTGTTTCCAAAAACAAAAAAACCCCCAAAACCAAAAAAAAACACCCCACTTTGTTTGAGAAGAAATTTGGCAATTTGACTGAGCAGCAAGGCCTAAATATCAGAGTTCAGAGGTGACATGCTTACCAGCTCATACATGGCCTTTCCTCCTTAAATACATCTGCTTCACCACTAGGGCCCCTTTCTTACCCTGCAGTGCCTGTGACCCTATGGGGAATGGGCTGTGACACAGTGGAGAGAACCAGAGGGACTCAATAGCACTGTGTGGGGATCCCTTCTGTAGGAGTTCTTAAGAGAAACAGATGTCTGGAGAGGGAGAAGAATAGCTGAGCTTGGTGGTTTAGAGGAAACCAGTTGGCTTGCAGTGGGTAGTGTCCTGTGAATGAGGGAGCTACAGTGGTTAACAGGGCAGGATGGAAGAGGGCAGGCTGAGATCATAATCCTTCATGTGACACCCCACCCTTTTCCTATGGCTCCTAAGGGATCCAAGGGGATTCCCTGGTGGCTCAGACAGTTAAGGATCCACCAACAATACAGGAGACCTGGATTCGATTTCTAGGTCGGGAATATCCCCTGGAGAAGGGGATGGCAACTCACTCTGGTATTCTTGCCTGGAGAATCCTATGGACAGAGGAGCCTGAAGGGCTATGGTCCATGGGGTTGCAAAAAGTCAGACATGACTGAGCAACTAACATGACTAACATAATGGATTCCACCAACTAGTAGGTATTTGGGTTACAGCCTTGGAAATTCTTTGGAATGATTGGGGAAAGTAATTCCAAAAAAAGACTGGACTTCCTGCTAGGAAGTAGGCATGTGCCTGTGAGCGAAACTGCTCCCTTCATCCTTAGATATTTTTCCACAGATAATGTGAGTCGTAGGTTAGAGCAGTTCTAAAATATTGTTTTATTGTTAAAAATATTTTTATTTGAGAAACGTTAGAACAAATAGATAAGCAAAAAAAAAAAAAAAGGAAAAAAAATTTCCACTTCGAGCTAACCACTGTCAACTTGGTATGAACTCTCATAGTCTCCTTTTTATGCATATTTATTCTCTTAACATGGAGAAGGCATTGGCACCCCAGTCTAGTGTTCTTGCCTGGAGAATCCCAGGGACGGGGGAGCCTGGTGGGCTGCCATCTATGGGGTCGCGCAGAGTCGGATGTGACGAAAGCAACTTAGCAGCAGCAGCAGCAGCAGCATTCTTTTAACAAACACTGAGTAGGCTGCATTTACAAAAATTAATCACTCTGCATATGCAGTTTTGTAATTTGCCTTTTCGCTTAACAATACACAGTGAACAATTTTCCATGTGTAAACTTAAGATCGTTCCTTGGTTGGGTTTTGCAAATCTCCTGGTACTTTCTCTTGGGGATGCTCTTTTTTATGAAAACTCAAGTTCCATATGCAGCTCTTTCACTTCTATCTTTAAATTTGCTTATTCCAAGAAGTGCATTTGTTAAAAATTATAAACAGAAGGATTGAAAGAAGAGAAATCTTTCTTTCCATTTAAGAATCACATAAAAATGCTCTGAATGTATATTTGACGTTATCATCTGCTTCACAGATTTCTTTGGCCAGTATCCATTTTAATTGTTTTGCTGTCTGCTGTGTGGACTCCACAAAACTATCAGATCACCTCCGCTAGGGAGAAGTGGTAGAAGAGAGCTGAGGTGTTGGAAGGTGGCAGTGGGGGCAGGGAGAAGAGTTGAGAGTAACCATCACTTACTTTTTCCTGATCTAGGGACTGGGGTTCATGTGAATGTCAGCATTACTCTAGTGAGAAATCACACACTGAGAAGATTGACTTTAGAGGTAGATTTGCCTTTATCTTCAGACCAAACAGAATCTAAATGGCCAAATGCAGCCTTTTCTTTTTTGAGGACAGTGTTTTCTCCAGAATATTAATAGGTGTCATACCTAACAAAAAAGGATTCTGAGATCAAGCAAACTTGTGAAACACTGTATTTTAGATAAACACATTTCTTCAGTGCAGGACATCTCAGAGCATTTCGCAAGTGAATATGCACCATGATGGGCTGGAAGAGGAAAGTAATCAACGTTTCCTAAATTCACACACTCTCTTTTGAGGTAGGGTACATGCATATCAGGCTTCCCTGGTGACAGTCCATGGGGTCACTGAGAGTTGGACAAGGCTGAGGTGACAGCACACGTGTGCACCTGTGCACGTTAACGACTTTGGGAAATGCTAGCGTTAGAAGTACAGTACTCTGTGTGTGCGTGCTAAGTCACTTCACTTGTGTCTAGCTGTTTGCGACCCTGTGGACCATAGCCAGCCAGGCTCCTCTGTCCATGGGATTCTCTAGGCAAGAATGCTGGAGTGGTTGCCATGCCCTCCTCCAGGGGATCTTCCTGACCCAGGGGTCAGGCCTGTGTCTCTTACGGCTTCCTTCATTGGCAGGCAGGAGTCTTTACTACTAGTGCCACCCGGAAATTGATACTGAAATCAGGAAAAAAAACAAAAGTAGTTTCATTGTTCTACTTAGGATCCAGATGCTATCTTGTAATTTGCCTTCTAGGAGGTACTTTAGTCAAAAACTACCTTCTATGTGGGGTGTGAGAGAGTCATTCTTGGTGATTTTAAGTGAGAAACTCTAAGCCAAGATGCTTTCTTGAGCAACCTGTAATATTCATTCTCTCTTTGCTTTGCTTACTTGCAAAATAACAGGCGCTGGCTGAGAGATGAAAAGTGTGTTTATAAGTCTTGATTTCTTCCCTCTTCTGTTCCTCAAACTCTTCTTGATCCTGGGGACTGTCATCCTGAAATGAAACTCAGGCAGCCTTTCTTTCTGAAGCCAACTAAAGGGCACTCTGGTTGCCCTCTTGCCCAACCTACTTTTCCTGCACCAAAGTGATTTACTGCCTTAGGCGGAGTTGGGGAAAGTCCTTAATGAGCCTTAAGTCTTGGAGCTGTGCTTGGAGCTCCCTCTAAACACAACTATTCTTATCACAAAAATTTACCAGAAAATGAAGGCCCCAGAAGATGTCCTCTGATGGAGGAGGAGTGGTGGGTATTTGAAGAAAGGAGGCAGGGCAGCATTCCTGGTCATCCATAAATTAAAACAAACAAAGGAAAATCACATCCAACTGTAGTCAATTGCTCCTGTAAGAGAAGGAGTATAATTCAAAGAGGTTTATGTATTTTGGCGGAGGATGGGGTGTGTGTGGGAGTTTAAAAGCATAGAATAACACGACTGGGAACCAGTTCTAGCTGCTGGCCAGCTTGTGCTTCCTCACTCTGTCCAGCTAGTTGTGCCCTGATCCAATTCTTTCCCCCTCCCTTCTTTATCCCTATTTGATCTCTTCCATGTCTGAGACACCAGGGGGTGTTGAAAGAGGGGCTGCATGTGTCCGTGATAACATCTTACATTTCATAATTGGTAACCATTTTAAAGCACAGTCCTACATTGTATTTCATCTTGTTCTTACACTAAGCCTGTGAATGAGCATAGGATTTATTCCCATTTTATAGAGGAGGAATTGAAACATAAAAAAGACAAGCCTGAAAACATAAAGCAGGTTAATGGCAGAGCCAAGAGGGGACTCTGAGTTCCCAGGCAGGGGTCTAGGCTTTTGTGGTCTAGGGCTCTCTGGGTTGCCACACTAGCCTCTGGGCTATCACATCTCAAATGAGAAAGGACTAACCTTTGGTTACAATAATCTGCCCACTGCAGGTTGAATTGAGAATGTGAAGGGTGTTTATTAGAAAACTTTGAGTCATCTCTCAGCAGCAGGGCTTGAGTTGAGGTTGTGGACATAGATGAACGCTATCCAGGCAAAGGCTATTTATTCAGTTTGCTGTCTGTCACAAGGGAATCATTTACCATGGTTTGCTTTTGGCAAAGAAACAGGTGGAGAAGTGGGAAAACTTTATAATGGGAAGCAAAGGAATGCTTTAGGTAAGTCCTCTTGGCATGGGGTAGTTTTGGTGGGCTAACTAGAAGTGAGACATCCTATTTGCCTAGAGAGAAGGCTGTATTTGGCTTTCTCTTGTTGGTCCTAAGTGAGAAGTGGGAGCAAGAATTAGAGAAATTGGCAATTATTAATCGAGTCTTGGCCATTTTGGCCAAGTCAGGGACTGATGCCTGCAGACAGGAGATTGGCTTCTTTGAGTTGGTTTCTGTGGGTGGTGGGTCACAGTTCTACTTTTATATAAAGTCTGGCCATCATCTGTTTGTATATTCAGTTTCTCAGGATTGAGTGGGGAAAAGGAACAAGGATGGGATCTTGGCAGTGCATTGAAGTGGCCAAGAAGAACGATGCCTTTTTGGCTTCAGAGTCTCTGATCAAGCAGATCCCATGAATCCTGGGTCCAGACTTTAAAAAGGTGGCAAATTGCCTTCCTTGCTGACCCATAATGAGAATATGGCAGCCAAAGGTGATGAAGTCAAGTCCACTATCAAGTTCCAGATGAAGAAGATGCCATGTCTGGCAGCGCCTGTTGGCCACATGATGATGGCAGATGATGAGCTGTGTACCACGTCCACTTAGCTGTCAACTTCCTGGTGACATTGCTCAAGAGAAATTGGCAGGATTTTGGGCTTTGTACATTAAGAATGCCATGGGCAAGCGCCTGTACTATGGCACAGCTTAATAAACTGTTCCCATTTATAAATAAAATAAAACAAAATAAATTAAAATTTTTCAAAGATTTGACTAAATTTGTACTGATCTAAAATCCTGGTTTGGGGCGGGGGGCGGTGAATGCCTAGGATTAGGTAATTTATCTGCAAATAATCTAAAAGCCTTAATATAATTGCATAATCTTTGATCTAATCCATGAATTGATTTTACTGAAACAATCAGGTGAGTTTTCAAAGATGTGTGCATGAGGCTGTCTTTTAAATATTATTTATCATGGTGAAAAATGAGGAAAACAGGAGAATAATTAAATAGATGTTAATACATTTAAGCTAGAACATATTATGCAGCCTTCAAAATAATGCTGTAAGTATATGCTAACTTAGAAAAGTGATGCTTCCTAAGGCCCACTTGACTTCGCCTTCTAGGATGTCTGGCTCTAGGTGAGTGATCATACCATCGTGAGTATCTGGGTCATGAAGATCTTTTTTTGTATAGTTCTTCTGTGTATTCTTGCCACCTCATCTTAATATCTTCTGATTCTTTTAGGTCGACACCATTTTTGTCCTTTATTGAGCCCATCTTTGCATGAATTGTTCCCTTGGTGTCTCTAATTTTCTTGAAGAGATCTCTAGTCTTTCCCATTCTATTGTTTTCCTCTATTTCTTTGCATTGATTGCTGAGGAAGGCTTTCTTATCTCTCCTTGGTATTCTTTGGAACTCTGCATTCGATATCTTTCCTTTTCTCTATTGCCTTTCACTTTTCTTCTTTTTGCAGCTATTTGTAAGGCCTCCTCAGACAACCATTTTGCCTTTTTGCATTTCTTTTTCTTAAATATCATCTTGATCACTGCCTCCTGTACAATGTTACAAACCTCTGTCCATAGTTCTTCAGGCACTCTGTCTATCAGATCTAATCCCTTGAATCTATTTGTCACTTCCACTGTATAAAAAGGTCTGTCTAGTCAAAGCTATGGTTTTTCCAGTAGTCATGTATGGATGTGTGAGTTGGACCATAAAGAAAGCTGAGTGCTGAAGAATTGATGCTTTTAAACTGTGGTGTTGGAGAAGACACTTGAGAGTCCCTTGGACATCCTAAAGTAAATCAGTCCTGAATATTCTTTGGAAGGCCTGAAGCTGAAACTCCAACACTTTGGCCACTTGATGCAAAGACTTGACTCACTTGAAAAGACTCTGATGCTGGGAGGGATTGGGGGCAGGAGGAGAAGGGGACGACAGAAGATGAGGTGGTTGGATGGCATCACTGACTCTACGGACATGAGTTTGAGTAAGCTCCGGGAGTTGGTGATGGACAGGGAGGCCTAGTGTGCTGCAGTCCCTGGAGTCGCAGAGTCGATCACGACTGAGTGACTGAACTGAGGTGAACTGAACTTAGAAAAGACATCCACGGAATAATGTGAAGTTTTAAAGACAAGAGGTATCTAAACCATGCAGAGAATATGTTTCCATTTTAGTAACAAAATAGATATTCTAGCTAAATATACACTAGTTATATTCCAAATGTTTGCACATACATAGCAACATTATATATAATAATAATATAAATATATATAATGTTTTAAGTGACTTTTGTGTAAACATCTGGAAGATTACATAGCAAATACCAACAGTGATTTTATCTAAGTTGTTTGATATGGCTTCTTTGTTTTCCCTTTAAATATTTCTCTGTTTTCTAAATTTTCTTTTTGCTATGAGAAAATAGAAATTCATTTAAAATCTTTTTACATTTGTAAAAAGAAATGGGATAATTTGACCCTCTTGGAACTACCTTGTTATAACAAATATTTGCTCTCTAACATACAGATATAAATATTTATAAATATATTAATAAATTATACACATTTATATGTAGTGTTTGTTTGGGATCCAGTAGCTAAATATACATATCTCTTTATAAAAAGGCTACATATGCACAACTTAGAAGACCTAGAAAATATACTTTTCTGATGTGGTTAAATTTCCTTTTGTAAGAAGATTGAGTGACTCTGCATAATGGTCTATTTTTCCCTAGAAATTATGGTCCCTTCTAGGTAGGAAAAATCACTACCTTAGCTCTGGATCTTTCAACCTGAACTTTGGAGGGTGGTTGCATAGCAACTGCTAATACTGTAAGTGACTGCTCTCAGTTCTCTGGGGAGATGGTATTGATTTGTACAATACAACAGTGCATTCAGAGCCTTTGCTAGTTATAATAGGATAAAAGAGCTACACGAGATGGGACCTTTTAGAAGCCCTCTGAACAAAGACTGAGTGGAGTGAAGGGCATTGAGTTGGTTCCATCGAAGATGGTGAACTGAACACAGGACAACTGTGAGCACTGAAATTCAAGGATGCTGATTCTTTAAGAAATGCATTATTTCCCTTTTATTCATCAACATTTACTGATTTCCTACTTGGGGCCAGGCACTGTACTAGTCATTGCTGCTGCTAAGTCACTTCAGTTGTGTTCGACTCTGTGTGACCCCATAGACGGCTGCCCACCAGGCTCTCCCATCCCTGGGATTCTCCAGGCAAGAACACTGGACTTGGTTGCCATTTTCTTCTCCAATGCATGAAAGTGAAAAGTGAAAGTGAAGTTGCTCAGTCGTGTCCGACTCTTAGCAACCCCATGGACTGCAGCCCACCAGTACTAGTCATTAGGGATACAATAATGATACTCGGTGGTTTCTATCATCTGAAAGCTCTTACTTAAGTGGAGAAGAAAAATTGAAAAGTTAATAACTTCACCACCTGATGCTAAGTGATGGCTGTATGTGTGGGGCTGTTATGGGACACAGAAAAAGGCTATCCACCTAGGGATCATTCTGCAGACATTTCTTGAGCAGTGACTGTGAGTCTTGGCATTGGAGGTACAAAGATGAATGAGACTTGGCTCCTGGCCAAAAGGATGTTATCTGTCTGACAAGGGAGACAGGAAGAAAAAACAATTCTGTCTAATACAATGCGGTAAATATTCAGCTAGCATAGGATTTAAGTATGAGAGCACAGAGGTGGAGATTGATGAGTGACTAATGCCTACTTAATACTCTACTGTTTGCAGAGCCCTTAAAAACAGAGATTACCTCATTTGATGTTTATGAAGAGGTAGGATTTATCTCTTTTTTATTGATGAGGAAACTGAGGCTTGGAGATGTTGTGACTTGTCTAAGGTTGTTGCATCAGTAACAAGATACCATTGACTGAGTGGCTTAAAAAACAGACATTTATTTTCTCATGGTTCTGGAGGATAGAAGTCCCAGATTAAGATACGGGAGGGTCAATTCCTAATGAGAACCCTTTTCTTGGCTTGTAGTCTTTTTGTCCCCACAAGGCAGAAAAAGGAACTGAGCCCTCTGGTATCTCTTCTTATAAGGACAGTAATCCTGTTGGACCAAGGCCCCATTTCTATGATCTCATTTAACCTGAATTGAGCTTCTCTGGTGGCTCAGTTGGTAGAGAATCCACCTGCAATGCAGAAGACCAGGTTCAATTCCTGGACTGGGAAGATCCCCTGGAGAAGGAAATGGCAATCCATGCCAGTAGTGTTGCCTGGGAAATCCCATGGACAGAGAAGCCTGGCAGGCTACAATCTATGGGGTCACAAGAGTTGGACATGACTTAGCGACTAAACCATCACCACCACTTCCTTAGAGTACCCATCTCCAAATATAGTAACAGTGGTGTTTCGTACTTCAACACATGAATTTTGGGAGACACATTTAGTCTATAAACAGTTGAGCTGTGAACGTAGGTTTTTAATCTCCGAATCATGGGTGTGTATGTGCACATGTATATTTCTACACCATACTAGAGGCATTTTTTTTCCAACATGATGTATCGGTGACTCTCATAACACAGAGAACATTTGTGCTGTTATGAATATTGGGGTACATGTATCTTTTTGAATTAGTTTTTGTCTTTTCCAGTTTTTGTCTTATGCCTAGGAGTGGGATTGCTGGATCATATGGTAGTTCTCATTATAGTTTTTAAAGGAACCTCCATACTGTTCTCCATAATGGCTATACCAATTATTCCCACTAACAGTAGAGGCAGGTTCCCTTTCCCCACATTCTCTCCAGCATTTGTTATTTGTAGACTTTTTAGTGATGGCCATTCTAACCTGTGTAAGGTGTTACCTCATTGTAGTTTGATTTGCATTTCTCTGATAATTAGTGATGCTGAGCATTTTCCATGTACTTTTTGGACATCCATATGTCTTCTTTGGAGAAATGTCTCTTTAGATCTTCTGCCAATTTTTTGATTGGATTATTTTTTTATATTGAACTGTATGAGCTGATTGAATATTTTAGAAGTTAGGAGTTCTGACATTTTGGGTCTCTGTTTATGCTCCCTTCTCCAGTTTGTATTCACTGCTTACTGGACGTGGTCCTTCCTATGGTGCCTGGAGCTTATACACAGTCCAGCCATATTCATGTAGGACTTGTCACTAGGAACTCTAGTTCTGAGGTGAGGATCCCACTGGGACACTGGGTAGAAAGTAGAAGAGACTAGCTCTGTTTTAAAAGAGGAATATACTTGAGCAGGTTCCCATTGCCCAGTCTCAGGTGAGACCACAGGCTGCTCAGGATGATTTGGAGGAGTAGGAGGGGATGGTATAGGTGGGCCACAGCCAGCAGTGAGGACTGCAGGCTGGGAAAGGACATCTTGACAACATCAGTAGGTGTCGCACCATGTTGCATTTCCCATCCTCTTACCTTCCTTTTCCAGAAGAGCAAGATGCTTCTTCTTGCTTGTGTGAGGCTGATGTTGCTCCTCTTGACCTTCTCCAGCCTTGTGATCTTCAAATCTTGGCTATCCCTTCACATCACCAGGGGCATATTTAAACAGTCTTTGTAGTCATGACCCATCTCCAGAGATTCTGATTTCACTGGCTTTCTATCTCTTGAAAGCTTCTCAAAAGATCTTGATGTGAGGCCACGGATGAAAATTAGATATATTCCTTCTGTCCCATTCTGGAGGGTGTGAGGCATATACTGTGTTCCCAAACTTCTGACAGCCTCATCCTTTTTAATCGTCTTAAGACCTGGGGAGTAGACAGGTATCATGACTTTACAGATGAAAACCTGAGACTGCCTTTGGCCTGTGAGTTGGGAAGTGTTCGTTGGTAGCCAGGAGGCACAGACAGAACAGACTTAGTATGAGGCATCAGGAAGGATTGATTTTTAAGTTCCTCTGCTGGCTTGGGCAGACACAGCTGCATTCATTTATTCATTGAACAAATATTTGCTGAACATCCACATGTACCAGATGCTGTACAAGGTGCTCAGTTAAGAACCACCTGTGGCTTGTGGAAGGGGCTGGCGATGGCAGTACAGGTTGGGGGCCACCCCCTCTGGGGCCCAGCCTTGGGTAGTGGCTCCCTGGAGAAGTGTGCATTGTCAGAGCATTGTATAACTAGAAGAGATACTGCCAGTCACAGTTTGCTTTGCCTACATGACTCATAAACTGAAAGAATGAATTGAATTTGTTTTTCCATTTAAAATTAAGCCTGGTCAGAATCTACAATCCTGTTGGGATGAAGGTTAATAAACTGTAGAAAAGGATAATTATGGCAGAGTTGCATGTATGGCATGCTGACCAGAAAGAGAGAACACATAGCTTTAGACTCACGTATTCTATTCTGGAGAAACTGACTTCTCTGACACCCACTGACGTCCATCCAGCTCTGTGCAGGGACATTCCACTGAACAAAGCCAGTTGACATCTCACATTCTGAAGATTTTTCACATACTAGTACTGAAGCATTTTCCATTGTTTTGTTTTAATTCAAGTAGGCTTTTACTTAAGATGTAGAGGTCATAACCTTTATATCCTCAGGCTTGATTTAAAAACTAGCCATAACAGATAGCAAACAGTGGTCCCGTTTTCTTGGAACAATAGTTGATGACATTGTGGTTAGGAACTAAAACTCGGCAGCTAAACATCAGGGAAAGTGCATGGTCTTTGAAACTGGACAGATCCAAAAATGATTCCTGATTTTGTCGTTTTACTTCACAAGTTACTCAACCATTTTGAACCTCTGTTTCTTCATCTTTAAAGTGGGATTGGTGGTGGTGGTGGTTTAGTCACTAAGTCATGCCAGACTCTTGTGATCCCATGGACTGTAGCCTGCCAGGCCTCTGTGCATGGGATTTCCCAGGCAAGAATACTGGAGTGGTGGGTTGCCATTTCCTTCTCCAGGGAATCTTCTTGATCCAATCATCAAATCCGGGTCTCCTTCATTGCAGGCAGATTCTTTACTGATTGAGCCACCAGGGAAGCTCTTAAAATGGGGCAAGGTGATAAAGTATATGTATGCCTCACATAGTCCAGTTCAGTTCAGTTCAGTCGCTCAGTCGTGTCCGACTCTTTGCGACACCATGAATCGCAGCACGCCAGGCCTCCCTGTCCATCACCAACTCCTGGAGTTCACTCAAACTCATGTCCATCTGAAATTAAATGTAATTGACTTTTAGGAATAGTCCTTTCTTCTTTTGTGTTGACATGATATACCAATTTATAACCTTCCATATTAGAAAAAGAGACCACATAATTTATGCCATGGATTATAAATATCTAAGGAAAATAAACAGCATGTTTTTTACTTGTGTAAATTAAATTTGGTTTTGTATGTTTGTGAATTGCTGAGTGGTAGGCAGACACAACGTTGAAGTAAGAAGAAAAACAATACCTGTCAAGAGAGTCTTATCTACATGCCAGGCACTTTTCATCTTCATCTGTTATCTGATTTTATCTTCACAACAAAGAGAAGTATTATAATCTCTATTTATTTATTTCTTAATAGAAGTTAAAATTTAATATGTAATCCTGATAAAAGTTTTAGTAAATAAACTATAGTTGAAAGAGTATTTCCCTAACATGGTAAAGAATAGCCAATCAACAGCCAGAAATATTCTTAAAAAAATTTTTTTTAAAATATAGAATTATTTATTTCAATTGGAGGCTAATTACTTTACAATATTATATTTATATGCAAAGAAACTAAAAAATAAGACAAGTTCATTGCTTTTCCAAAGTCATACAGCCAGTGGCAGAGTTGGGATTCCAAGCCAAGGGGTAGAATCCTTGAAGTAGTTCATTAAAGATGGTGGCTGTTATTATCAATATTATTATTTTTTAATTTATTTTCATCATGAGACTAACATTCCAGTACTGATATGCTGGAACTTGCTGAATAAGTGAGAAATAGAATTAGTGCCTGCAGGAAGGGTGTGCTTAACTGTCCAGGATGATTCTTCACAAATGGAGGTATAAACTGAGTGAATGGAAAATTTTCCCCTAAAGGACCCAGCTCTCTTTGGGCTGGGAACATCTACGATGTAATGACCACACACTAATAATCTTAATGTTTGCCTAACAGTTCATTGACTGAAGGAAGTTCATTTCCTTCATTGTTTTGCCTTTGCTGGACATTTTTCCACATAATCCATCTTTTAAATATTTCCCATATAATCAATCTTTTAAATATTTTCCTAATAATTTATTTGACTTATTTAATAGTCTTTACAAGTGTGTCTTTTGGGTGATATGTACCGTGTTTTGACATTTATGTTCTCAAGACACATAAAGGCTTTAAGATTTATAGCAAGGCTAGAATTCATCCAGTGACTACATCAAGCAACAACAGAATACCCACTATGTAATGATAAAAAGTGTTAATAATTTTCCTGTAGTCAGCCTAATGATCTTGACAACTGATCTTTAATATATGTGAGCTTAATTACTATTAAGAACAGAAAGCTTAGATTCCTTTCAGGTCTCCCTTCACACTTATCTTAAATAATTTAATCTTTTTCTGAGCATCAGCCTGTAGTTGGTTGGGTTTTCTCCATTTCTGTGCATTTATCCAGTTCAGATATGCAGATGACACCACCCTTATGGCAGAAAGTGAAGAGGAAATAAAAAGCCTCTTGATGAAAGTGAAAGTGGAGAGTGGAAAAAGTTGGCTTAAAGCTCAAGATTCAGAAAACTAAGATTATGGCATCCGGTCCCATCACTTCATGGGAAATAGATGGGGAAACAGTGGAAACAGTGTCAGACTTTATTTTTCTGGGCTCTAAAATCACTGCAGATGGTGACTGCAGCCATGAAATTAAAAGACACTTACTCCTTGGAAGAAAAGTTATGACCAACCTAGACAGCATATTCAAAAGCAGAGACATTACTTTGCCAACAAAGGTCCATCTAGTCAAGGCTATGGTTTTTCCAGTGGTCATGTATGGATGTGAGAATTGGACTGTGAAGAAGGCTGAGTGCCAAAGAATTGATGCTTTTGAACTGTGGTGTTGGAAAAGACTCTTGAGGGTCCCTTGGACTGCAAGGAGATCCAGCCAGTCCATTCTGAAGGAGATCGGCCCTGGGATTTCTTTGGAAGGAATGATGCTAAAGCTGAAGCTCCAGTACTTTGGCCACCTCATGTGAAGTGTTGACTCATTGGAAAAGACTCTGATGCTGGGAGGGACTGGGGGCAGGAGAAGAAGGAGATGACAGAGGATGAGATGGCTGGATGGCATCACTGACTCGAGGGACAGAAGTCTGAGTGAACTCGGAGAGTTGGTGATGGAGAAGGAGCCCTGGTGTGCTGCGATTCATGGGGTTGCAAAGAGTCGGACATGACTGAGCGACTGAACTGAACTGAACTGATCCAGGTCAAAATGTGGTTAGAGTGATGACATAGAGAGGAAATTCAGGACTCTTGCCCCAGTGCCAGAGGCCTGAATAAACATTCCCGTGTCTGAGATTTTGTGGTCGGGGAAGGTCTCTGGACCTGTCCTCTCAAAATATCAGGAGCTTACTGAAAATGTAGCCTTTGGTGATTAGAAAAAAAATACATAGTGGTCATTACATGGACCCTGGAAATATCTGTTTCTTTTTAAATTAGACAGATGATTGTTGGTGGTGGTGTTGATGAAAGAGAGAGCGCTTGTTAAGAAGGATGTTAGTAACCATCCTTGACTAGGGCAAGCAAACAAAACCCATAAACACAGTGTATGGGCAAATACTATTAGAAGCACAGCAACATAAAATTCACAGGGCCCCCTAAGAATACACCTCAAAATGGATTGCAGCCCTCTTCGTTAATATAATTCCAAAAAAGATCCAGTAAGGAGATTAATTGTCTGCAAAAGATATGCATGGCCAAGAGGAACTGACAGGTTCAACCTCCAGGAGTCTTCACATTTTTGGTTTCCCATCAGATTTTTATCTCTGGTCTTAAGCAGTAGGATCTGGCAGGTGGGATACAAAAGACTCTGTGATTCAGCTTTCAGAAAAGCTGAGGGAAGAACAAGTCCATGGATCTCTGTTAACAATCCTCTGTGCTTTAGACCACAGTGTGAGAACTTGGAGGCGTAAAGGCTGGAGGAACTTACAGCAGGAATCTTGGCCTGAGTTCGTTTTAGGGAGTTTTGCATAAAGGTATTTACTTTTGGAAGATAATATTAGTTCACTTATTTCCTATGGAAACTGGAAAATAAACACCCACTTAAACACATGGACATACTTAATTTCTTTGTGTACCCTTTCCTCAACTAGTGAGTAAGGAAAGTGTGTGTGTGTGTGTGTGTGTGTGTTTGCAATACACTTTTGTTTGTTTCAACTTCTTTCATGGTGGCTGCCAAGCAGACATGGATGGATGGATTTTGATCAGGATAAAGGCAGTTTGCCCATTACCTGCCATGCTGGGACTTATGCCTACCAGCGGGCAGGCCTCCCTGACGTTCAGCTTGTCTGTCAACATGCTGATGCAGCAAGATAGTTGTGTTTTCAGGTGGAATTATTTTTCAGTCTGTTTGGGCCAGTTCCTGGTCTAGTGCCAGGTCTTACATAATAACGTATATCACGAACCTTCACTGAGAGAGAACACAACAGGCCCGTGTTTCTGAAAGGTGCTTCAGCTTAGGGCAATCCTGCTTGCCCATTTACTCGGGGTAAAATTCTTTTTCCAGAAACTTCCAAGGGAGTCCAGGGTGCAGAAAAGAGAAATGTGTTTGCTTGTGGGTTTAGCAGTTTATCTGTCACCACTGCCATAGAAGAGCCAGGCTGTCTCACTGGTGATTAGTTCAGCACCACTCTTCTGGAGAGCTGGGCGCCACTCACTGCATGTGTTTTGGCAGTCTCTGAAGTAAAAGGTGTGCTGATTTCTACATCGGAGCAGTGAGTCTGAAGAGAGTGGAATAGTTCTAGAGTTATTAAAAAGAAGGGTGACATTAACAGCCCCTCCTTCCACTGGTTTGAGCACTGTGTCGAGTGTGGTGTTGCCTGGGTGTTGTTCTGGTTACTGATTCTGCACATCAGATTATGCCTCAGTTTCAGCCGGTCAGAATTTGGGAAGGGCCATGATGGGTGGCTCTGGCATGGGGTCTCTCAAGGGACGCTAGTTAAGTGATGACTGGAGCTGGAACAGCAGGTGCCTGTAGGAGCTAGGGTTTGCCTGTGCATCTTTCTTTCTCTCTCCAGGTGGTCTCAGAGTGTCTCCATGTGGTCTCTCCACTTGGGGTAACTTGGGCTTCCTCACAGCATGGTGGCATGTTACATGGTAGACCAGGCTTCTAAGATTAGTGCTCCAATGAGTCAGGGGAAGTTATATCACCCTTTCTAACTTAGCTTTGGAAGGCGTGCAGAGTCACTTCTGCTGCATTTCTGTTGGTTCTAAGCAAACCCAAGTGTACTTAAGGGGAGGGAACACAGATGCTACTTTAAAAAAATACTTTTTGTTCTGTATTAGAGTATAGCTGATTAACCATGCTGTGATAGTTTTAGGTACACAACAGAGCAACTCAGCCATACATATCCCAAACTCCCCTTCAAGCCAGACTGCCACTTAACTTTGAGCTGAGTTCCCTGTGCTATAAGTAGGTCCCTGTTGGTTATCCATTTTAAATACAGCAGTGTGTACCTGTCGGTCTCAAACTCCCTAACTATCCCCTCCCCCTTGCAGACCCCTGGTTTTGGATGGGAGAAAGATCAAGGTCATAATGTAGTATAATCTGTGGGATGCTGCTGTGTTTGGAAAGTACAATTTGTCGTAGGTGCAACACTGCTCAAGACAAAAGCATCCTAAGGACAGTCCAACTGGAAACAGGTCTCTATGATCTCAAAGTCTCATATACCCATTTGAATGGTAAAATGTACAGTGGTCATTCTGTGAAATCTTATCTTTTTGTATATAAAATAAGTTATATTGAGATATCCTTTATATTCAGTAAAATGCACACATTTAAAGCATACAGTTCAATAAATTTTGATCAATGTATGCAACTGTGGCAGAATACTTCTTACTACTCTCCAAGTTCTTTATTCCTTTGCCATAAATCCCTGTCATTCTTGGCCCCTGGCAACCATTGATCTGCTTTCTGTTGCTATTGATTAGTTTTGCCTGTTCTAGATTAACAAGGAACCTTACACTGTGTATCTTTTGTTGGCATATTTTTGAGATTCATCCATTTTGTTGTATATATAAACATTATCGTTGAGCGGAATTCCATTGTATGTATATACTGCAGTTTGTTTATCCATTTTCCAGTTTGTAGACATTCTGATTGTTTATAGTTTTTAGCTATTACAAGTGAAGTTGCTTTAATGATTCATGTTCAAATTTTTGTGGAGTCATACGTTTTCATTTCTCTCAGATCAATACCTAGCAGTGGAATTGCTGGATCATATAGGAAGTTCATATGTTGAGCTTTATAACTGATATTCTATTTTCCGAAGTGGGGGTTCCATTTTGCTTGCCCAGCAATGATATCTGAGAGTTCTAGTAGCCTCAAATTCTCACCAAACTTGATGGTGTCAGTCTTTAGTTTTAGATAATTCAGTGGTGTGTATAGGTTTAAATATACATTTTCCTGATGATAAAAGATGTTGAGCATTATTTCATGCATTTATTGGACACCTGTATATCTTCTTTTGTGAAGTGTCTGTTGTTAAAATCTTCTTAATATTTTTTTGTCTTCTTCCTGCCAAATGGTAAGAGTTATTTAAATTTTCTTGACGTGAGACCTTTATTATGTATGGGCTTCCCTGATAGCTCAGGTGGTAAGGAATCCACCTGCAACCCAGGAGACCCTGGTTGAGTTTCTGGGTTGGGAAACTCCTCTAGAGAAGGGATGGGCTACCCACTCCAGTATTCCTGGGCTTCCCGGTGGCTCAGCTGGTAAATAATGCATCTGCAATGTGGGAGACCTGGGTTCGATCCCTGGGTTGGGAAGATCCCCTTGAGAACGGAAAGGCTGCCCACTCCAGTATTCTGGCCTGAATTCCATGAACAGATACAGTCTGTGAGTCAAACTCATGGATCGCAAAGAGTTAGACATGATTGAATGACTTTCACTTTCATTAGGTATGTGTGTGATGAATATTTTCTACCAGTCTGTGGATTTTCTTTATTATTTAATGGTATCTTTGGACTAGGAGTTTTAAATTTTGATTAGGTTTAATTTATAATTTCATCTTTTATGTTTTGTGCTTGTCTTGCTCTATCTAAAAATATTTTACCTATCCCATGGTCACAAAGATTTCCTCTCATATATTTTTCTAGATCAATTTCAAGTTAATTTTTTGTGTATGATGTGAGGTAAGGGTCAAGGTTTATTTTTATTTTTTAAATGTGGTATCTGAATTTTCTAGAACTATGCTAGAAACATTATCTTTTACTAATTGGATTACCTTTGCACTTCTGTTGAAATCAGCTGTGTCTGGTTCTATTTTTGAATTGTCTATTCTGTTCCATTTATTTATATACCTATGTAAATGCCATACTGTCTCCATTTCTATAGCTTTACAGACAGTCTCAAATTCAAATAGTTTAAGTTTTCCAAGTTTGTGTTTCCCTTTCAAAATTTCTTTGACAATTCTAGGTCCTTTATATTATATCATTGTTTTAAAAATAGCCTATTAATTTCTTTGAAAAGCTTCCTAAGGTTTGATTGGAATTACATTGGACATATAGATCAATTCAGGGAAAGCTGACCTATGTACAATACCTTTTGAAGAACTGAAATCTTAGCAAGCGTGTTCTCTGATCACAATGGAAATAAATTATAGATAAATAAAATTAAAATGTGACTTGAGGATTCCCACATTTTTTGAAATTTTGTAAAACACACTCATATAAGCCATGGGTCAAAGAAGAAATCAAAAGGGAAATTTGAAAATATTTACACTGAATAATAACACACACACACACAACATATCAAACTGTATAGAATGTGGCTACAGCAGTGTTTAAAGGGATACAGCTTTATATGCTTACATAAGACAGAATAAATATTTGTTCTTTTAAGATGCTTTTAAAAATAGACAACATTAATAAAATCAATGCTGGTGTTTTTTTTTTTTTTTTTTTTGAAACACCTACCTAGACTGATCAAGAAAAAAAGAGAAAAGATTCAGTTTATCAACCTGAGGAATGATATGACATCAGTATGGATCCCACTGAAATTAAAAAGATAGAAGAATATTATACACTGTTGCATATTACTTTATAACAAAAAAATTGAAAAACCTAGGTGAAATAGACAAATATTTTGAAAGGCATAAATGACAAAAATTGGCATAGAAAGAAATTGAAAATCTGAATACCCCTAATTCTTTTAATGACATTAAATCTGAAACTTAAAAACTTTCTCCAAAGAAATTTCCAGGCTTGGGTGGCTTCAATGGTAAATTCTAGCATATGTTTAAAGAAGAAATAATATCAAACTTAAACAAAGTATTTCAGAAAACAGAGCAAGAGAGAAGTATTACCCTTATACTAAAATGAGACCAAGATAATATATCCCTATCAGTCAGTCAGTTCAGTTGCTCAGTAGTGTCTGACCCTTTGCAGCCCTATGGACTGCAGCATGCCAGGCTTCCCTGTCCATCACCAACTCCTGGAGCTTGCACAAACTCATGTCCATTGAGTCGGTGATGCCATCCAACCATCTCACCCTCTGTCGTCCCCTTCTCCTCCTTCAATCTTTCTCAGCATCAGGGTCTTTTCCAATGAGTCAATCATTTGCGTCAGGTGGCCAAAATGAATATTCAGGACTGATTTATACTGATAGCCTTTATTAACACATTTACAATAAACATTAATAAAACACTACAAAATAGAGTTCAGCAGTATATAAAAAGATAATACATTCTGACAAAATGAGAATTATCTCAGGAAAGCAAGTTGGTTTGCCTTTGGAAAGTAATGAATGCAATACATTGTATCAAATGAAATCAAGGAGAAAAACTCTATGACCATCCTGATAAATGCAGAAAAAGAATTGGAGAAATTCAGTAACCATACACATATATTTGTTAAGTTCCTTGGCAAACTAGGTATAGAGGGAAAGTCCTCAATCCAATTAAAAGGCATCTACAGAAAACCATCTATTACTGCTTTATTGACTATGTCAAAGCCTTTGACTGTGTGGATCACAATAAACTGTGGAAAATTCTGAGAGACATGGGAATACTAGACCACCTGACCTGCCTCTTCAGAAACCTATATGCTGATCAGGAAGCAACAGATGGAACTGGACATGGAACAACAGACTGGTTCCAAATAGGAAAAAGAGTACATCAAGGCTGTATATTGTCACCCTGCTTATTTAACTTCTAGCCAGAGTCCATCATGGGAAATGTTGTGCTGGAAGAAGCACAAGCTGGAATCAAGGTTGCTGGGAGAAATATCAATCACCTCAGATACGCAGATGACACCACCCTTATGGCAGAAAGTGAAGAGGAGCTCAAAAGCTTCTTAATGAAAGTGAAAGAGGAGAGTGAAAAAGTTGGCTTAAAGCTCACCATTCAGAAAACGAAGATCATGGCATCCGGTCCCATCACTTCATGAGAAATGGATGGGAAACAGTGGAAACAGTGTCAGGCTTTATTTCTTGGGGCTCCAAAATCAAGGCAGATGGTGATTGCAGCCATGAAATTAAAAGACGCCTACTCCTTGGGAGAAAAGTTAAGACCAACTTAGCATATTGGAAAGCAGGGATATTACTCTGACCCTTATATTATAAAGGTCCATCTAGTCAGTTCAGTTCAGTTCAGTCGCTCAATTGTGTCCAACTCTTTGTGACCCCATGAATCGCAGCACGCCAGGCCTCCCTGTCCATCACCAACTCCCAGAGTTCACTCAGACTCATGCCTATCGAGTCAGTGATGCCATCAGCCATCTCATCCTCTGTCGCCCCCTTCTCCTCCTGNGATGTTGGCAATTTGATCTCTGGTTCCTCTGCCTTTTCTAAAACCAGCTTGAACATCTGGAAGCTCGCGGTTCATGTACTGCTGAAGCCTGGCTTGCAGAATTTTGAGCATATGTATATTCTATTTAGCAAATATTTTAGGAAACACATTTTGATGGTTGAGGTAACAGATCTGAGTATTAATATCTACCTGCTAAAACCAAGAAGAGAGCCAAGGTAACAAAATTCAAGTTAGGGGACTTCCTTGGTGGTCCAATGGCTAAGACCCTGCATTCCCAATGCAGGAGGTCCGGGTTTGATTCCTGGTCAGGGAACTAGATCCCATATGCCGCAACTAAAACCCTGAGGCAGTCAAATAAATAAATAAATATTTTTAAAACGAAAGAAAATTCAAGTTAAATTGTGGTCATTCATAGGTGTCATAAGGATAAGACTTGTAGGCCCAGTTCTTCTGTCTGATACGTGGATCTGGGTGTGACAGACAAAAATGGGATTGTAAAATGTTGATTGGGAAAGGTATAAAAAGTTGAAAGTCATCACAGAAGCCATCCAGTTCATTTTAAACAGAAAGAACTGAGAGACTTACTGCTATCTGTGGCAATCATTTATTTATTGACTCTGAGACCCAAACCCACTCTGTCCTGTGAGGCCGAAGTTAGAATTCTGCCAAACACATATCCAGACTCTCTTGCCAGCTGACTTCCTGTTGCATCCTGTTAATTTTTATCATAAGACTGGAAGGGAGGGCAGAGGAATAAAGGGTTCCTTCTTGTTTTTATTTAGTCTTGTCAGTGTTGACTTGGCTTTCGATGTTTACTATTGCCTTTGGCTTCTTCTAGCTTTGGCAGAACCAGCTGTATCTCACCTGCTCAGAGATACAGTTGGTAGCCAGATGTTGCCCCTTTCCCGGACTATGGCTATCCTTCTCTGAGATTTTCAGGTTTTTATCAGCCGAGAAATATTGTCTCCTCAGAGGGCTAAGCCCTAGCCAGCTTAACGAGTATCCCTCTTCTGAGTTTCTAGGCTTTGATAATCCCAATCACTTCCTTTTTTTTTTTTTTTCCTTCACCTAATCACAAGGAAATCAGTCCTGAATATTCATTGGAAAGACTGATGCTGAAGCTGAAACTCCAATACTTTGGCCACATGATGCAAAGAACCAACTTATTAGAAAAGTCCCTGATGCTGGGAAAGATCGAAAGCTGAAGGAGAAGGGGACGACAGAGGGTAAGATGATTGGATGGCATCATCGACTCAATGGACATGAATTTGAGCAAGCTCTGTGAGTTGGTGATGGACAGGGAGGCCTGGCATCCATGGGGTCCAAAGAGTCAGACACGACTGAGCGACTGAACTGAAATGAATCAGTTCAGAAATGTAGATTCTTCCTTTCGTTATCATCTTTAGGTAATCTTTAGTTTTTTCTTTTTTTCTTTCATTCCTCCAATGAAAGAAACCAATTCCCTATATTAAAGCCTTTCTGTTTAAATATTTGGTGTAATTTCCCTTTCTTCCTTCCCCCGCCCCGTCTTCTTTCTTTCCTTCCTTTGATGAATAGAATGTTTCTAATAAGAAAGATCCTATCAAACAGAACAAATGATGGAATTCTTGTACTGATTTTGTTATCACCTTGGCCTTGAACACAGTGCTAAGTTCCTTTCCAAGGAAAAACATAGTTGGCCCTTGAATAACATGAATTTGAACTTTGAACTACATGGCTCCAATTTTATGTGGATTTTTTTCAATAGTAAGTGCTACAGTACTACATGGTTCCTGGTTGGTTGAATCTGTGGATGTGGTATTGCAGATTATGAAGGAACCTTGGGTGTGGTGGTAGCGGTGGTTTAGTTGCCAAGTCGTGTCCAATTCTTGTAATCCCCATGGGCTGTAGCCTGCCAAGCTTTTTTGTCCACGGGATTTCCCAGGCAACAATACTGGAGTGGGTTGTCATTTCCTTCTCCAGGGGGTCTTCCTGACCCAGGGATTGAATCCATATCTTCTGTGTCTCCAGCACTGGAAGGCAGATTCTTTACTACTGAGCCACCTAATTTTCAAACATCACTGAAAGCCAAATCCAAAAGTTAATTGTGTGTATTGCAAAATTACAGTGCAAATCACAGACTTGCTACATTTCTTACGTGAAAATTAAGAACTTGATTGGGAAGGAGTGGGACTCTGAGATTTGGAATGAGAACAATCTGAATGGACTTAGAAAAAGTTGAAATTTTTGAATTCCTCTCAAATGTCCCTGAAACTTCCTTTCTGGCAAAATGAGTTCCTCCTCCCAAGTCTGAGATGGTCTCTCCCTTCCCTGAAAACTCTATTTAATCTCACCTGACCCTGTTGTCCCACAAGAATATTTTATTCTGCCAGTTTCATCCAGCCTCACTTTTCATGGCCCCTAGGTATGTAGCTAGAGTCAGATCCCACCATGTACAGGAGTACAAATATAAGTCTGACCTGTGAAGAGAGAGTATATATTCTAAAAGAATAGCATAATTTAGGTAATTTATAGGAGTATGGAGCATGTGTGGGAATAAATTCCAAGTGTCTTAGTCTGAGGAGAAGGAATATAATGTGATGTCAGGCTGAATTTGTTGGTATTGGTGCATTCACCAGAGCTTCTGGATTTAGTGTTAGCTTAACAAGCTTAAGGTAGTTCTGAAAATGTGCTTGCTTGGTCGTCTGAAACTTAGATTAAATAGTGACCTACCTTCTGACCTACATGTCAGAACTTCTGTGATGTAATGTAGAATGGGGTCAACAGATTAAGGTCCATGAGTCAAATCTGCAAGCTAAGAATGGTTTTTACACTATCAGTTCAGTTCAGTCGCTCAGTTGTGTCAGACTCTTTGCGACCCCGTGGACTTCAGCACACCAGGCTTCCCTGTCCATCACCAGCTCCTGGAACTTGCTCAAATTCATGTCCATCGAGTCAGTGAGTATTTTAAAAAGAAGGAGAAGAGGAGAAGGAGGAAGAAGAAGGGGAGGAGGATTATCACATGCAGCCTGCAAAACCTAAAATATATGCCATTTGGACTTCTGTAGGAAAAGTTGAGAACCTCTGATGAGAGAAAGTACTCAAACGTTTAAGGTGGTGGGTAATAAAGAAGTCTTATCATGTCCAAACTCTCATTTTCTCTATGTTATCCGGGTATGTTTACAGCCATGGCTTATGTGGATTCAGGCTGAACATAACTGGGAAGAAGTTGATTCCTCTTACTCCTCCGTGTGTGCAGTGAAAGAATAATAATGATGTCAAAGGCTTCTCTGTGCCCATACCTCTGTCCCTGGTACCCCTTGGAAGATGGGGGCATGGGATGTTAAAAACTGGTGAGCTGTTGAATAGGGACTGGTTATCTTTTTCTTCTTTTAGTAGATGTGGTTTCTTGAAGGGTGAAGGGAAGAGAAGGTTTAGATATTTCTGGGACCTATGCTTTTTAACAGAGAAGGCAATGGCACCCCACTCCAGTACTCTTGCCTGGAAAATCCCACGGGTGGAGGAGCCTGGTAGGTTGCAGTCCATGGGGTCACGAAGAGTCGGACACGACTGAGCGACTTCACTTTCACTTTTCACTTTCATGCATTGGAGAAGGAAATGGCAACCCCCTCCAGTGTTCTTGCCTGGAGAATCCCAGGGACGGCGGAGCCTAGTGGGCTGCCGTCTATGGGGTCTCACAGAGTCGGACACGACTGAAGCAACTTAGCAGCGGTAGCAGCAGCATGCTTTTTAAAGTACCTTACTCAGCTTGAAGTAAAGTTTCCTGAGCTAGAGTTGTTTCGCATAACTCCACATACCTCCTTAATCAATACTGGGGCTGACAAAGTGATTGCTGATTGGGTGATTGATTTCCGTGGTTACCACACATCCTTTTGGGGAGAAATTCTGTTTCTTTTCCAGCTTATCTCTTCCAACTCACACACTTTTTAAAAAGCAATGTTTGTAGTTCCTGCCACTCCAGTGTCAACGAGAGAATTTACTTTATAATGTGTATGAACTGGCAGCTTCTTGGGGAAAAAAAAAAAAAAAAGCAAAAGCCCTGTTGTCAGAATGAAGTCATCTGTTTGGAGAGCAGAGCCTCAAGTATCCTTGAGGGGCGGGAACCTGGTGCCCTCGCGAGCTTAGCCCTTTGGCACACAGAGCCATGTCAAAACCTGTTTCCGGAGCAACTGAATTCTCCCCTGAAATTACTTGGCAGCTCCTTTCCCTGAGGGTCTGGAGTAAGTCCTTTCAGGGGCCTTATTTTAAGGCAGCTTGACCCTGATGGAAACCAAGATCACTGCCAGCTAAAGAATTCAGCAATTCCCTAAAGTGGGCTCACCTAATAAATTTTTATAGTCCACAGGCCAAGGTGTGCGTGTTTGGGGGCTGGGCTCTGTTTGATGTCCCCATCAACTCTGAAGCATGTAGACGGTCAAAACAGCATCTGGCTTTTTGGGTTTTTTTCAGAATAATATCATATCTGGATACATAGTGCTGAGAAGACAGCTTTTGAGCGTATTCCTCCAAACTGAGTTTGGAGTAGGTAAGAAATAACTGTGTTTTCTGGCTGTGGCGTATTGGGGTCTGAAGAAAGAGAGGACTAGACCTTCTTTTGACTTTTTATATCTTTACTTTTTAAAAAGTCTTTAAAAAACACAAAAACTTCATTTAAAAATGGATGTCCAGGCTGAATTTCCAGGTCAAAACTAACAAAGGTGGAATTTAATATAAGTGTAAAAATCCTGTGATTAGGTTAAAAATCAGTTTCCTAAATAACTACCAGGTGGGGAAATTCCTTTACCATCACAGGGAATCTTTGTCTATTAAGGGAAGTGGACTTGTACCACTTCATCTACCAGCCCCCAGAAAAGCTTCTCTTGGGCCATGTGCAAACAGAGAATAATTTAAAACTCATTTTAAAAGAAAGATTAAACAGAATCCTTCATTGTTGAATGGTATCCATTAATTAAGAGCAAAAGAGTAAGAGCATTTTAACTATACAGCTGAACTAACAAAATCTGATATTTAGGCTATTAAAACCTAAAATCCAGGTCAATCATTGAAAATAAAATTGGACACATAGAAAGTAAAAACATAACTAAGAAAATGCAAGTGGCTACACAGAGTAAAGAAGGCATTGGGTTCCTTGGATTATCTTTCTCGAGCTAAGTATGTTGAATAAACACAGGTCTCTTGATTAAACCCAGGATGGTTTTGGCATTTCTGGAGGATGTGAGAGGGAATTGAGTCTATTAGGTTGCCTGAGGATGGCTGCAGTCACTCAATAGTAAGAGTATCATAAAGGTTACAGGCTTCCCAGGTGGCGCTGGTGGTAAAGACTCTGCCACTAAGGCAGGAGACACAAGAGACTTGGGTTCAATCCCTGGGTGGGGAAGATCCCTTAGAGGAGGGCATGGCAACTCATTCCAGAATTCTTGCTTGGGAAATCCCACGGACACAGAAGCTTGGCTGGCTACAGTCCATGGATTCTCAGAGTCGGACATGCCAGTGAGCATGCCCACACACACACATCATAAAGGTTGCATGTGGCTTGTCTTGAACAGACCTTTCCTGTGCTGTATTGCCAGTTTCAGAGCACCTTCAACTTCATTATCTCTCTTGCTCCTCTTTTCTTACAGATGTGACCTTCAAGACCCGAGAAAACAATGCTTCGAGTTCTGAGAGGCAGCAAGCAGCAACCTTTTCATATTAATTACTGCCCCTAGAATACTGCATCCTTCAAAAGGTTATCATATCTGGGAATTGTTCACCCCAATTTCAACCTTGAATTAAGGTTGACTAGGGGCTGTAAATGGGAATTAAGTGCCTCTCTCTCTAGAGTCTCCTCTTCCTTGGGGTAGACAGCCTGAGAGCTGCTGCTTAAGTCACCCTGACTCTTTTTCCTTTCAGTGGGGTCTCCAGACAGACTTGGAGTTGGTAGCATCAGCTGGTGCTTTGGGGTTGCTGATGTTTTTTGGTCCCATCTTGAACCAACAGGGCCTGGGATACTCTTAAAAACAGATGCAAACGTCATAAGTCTTTCCAGACAGCAGAGATTCTAATGGTACCAAACTGGGATGGCCTCTGCCATTGTAACTCCTTCCTATTCTTTGTTTTCATATCTGACCCCCTTCCCTTGTCATTGCTCACATTTCTGGCTAATCTAGAATGTTCTCTTGTCTTCTTATACCTGGCAGCACTAGCTCACTAATGAACACTTTTACTCGGGATTTTTAGACGGGTTTGGGGTTCTCAGCCACATAACCTCATTGCTGGTCTTGATATACATTCCCATGATGTCAGCTCTGGGCCCTGCAAAGCAAATCTCAACTTGTGAAACCAGTGCGTCTGGGCTGCAGACTCTTTTACTTAACTGCTTGCTTCAACACCTCTCTTTGCTCCTACATCTTCCCACTTTACATGTCACTCCATATCTCTGTGGTTCAGAAATTTAATTGCTGGATTGAAACTATGGATTCAGTTTACATGATGGATTTGTGGATTCAGTCATTATAGTACTAAGAAGTATTTATTAAGTGTCTGATTGTGCATGGTGATACATAAAAAGGGCTGACAACGATGTGAAAATAAAAATAATCGCTTCCATTTTATGAGAGTAAATGTGATCATATCCATTTTCTCCTTTACTACATCAGCTCCAACTATTTATGTCTTACACGTTTGTCACTCAGGAGATGTGGGAAACTTTTGGCAGATCCAGGACACTGGTTGCAGGAAGATCCCCAAAGTCTTATGGGCAAAAGACCTCAAGGGCCAGTTGAAATTTCTCTGGCTCTGATTTTGCGTTAAATACTACTGTAGGGAAATGGGGATTGTGGTGAGGGACAATAGACATCCCTCAAGTTTGAAAGTGAAAGTGAAAGTCACTCAGTTGTGTCCGACTCTTTGCGACCCCATGGACTATAGAGTCCATGGAATTCTCCAGGCCAGAGTACTGGAGTGGGTAGCCATTCCCTTCTCCAGGGGATCTTCCCAACCCAGGGATCAAACCCAGGTCTCCTGCATTGCAGGTGTGGTATTGTTTAGCATTCTAGGGATGGTCCTGTGTCAAATAGATGAATAGTTAAATAGTTAGATTCTTCCTAAACTCAAAAAAGATTTCACTATCTAGTGAAATTTTTTACTGCAGATTTGATCTGTCATGTCCCACTCTTTGCGACCCCATGGACTATACCTTGTCAGGCTNTGGTATTGTTTAGCATTCTAGGGATGGTCCTGTGTCAAATAGATGAATAGTTAAATAGTTAGATTCTTCCTAAACTCAAAAAAGATTTCACTATCTAGTGAAATTTTTTACTGCAGATTTGATCTGTCATGTCCCACTCTTTGCGACCCCATGGACTATACCTTGTCAGGCTCCTCTGTCCATGGAATTTTCTAGACAACAATACTGAGTGGATTGCCATTTCCTTCTCCAGAGGATCTTTTCGATCGATCGAGGGATCAAACCATGGACTGCTGCACTGACTGTGAATTCTTTAACACTGAGCCACCTGGGAAGCCCAGTGAAATTCTTTAGTGAGATGTTAATAAGTGTGGCAGTACAAGAGCACCCATGGTCAAAGAAGTTAGGAAATGAGCAATCTTCATCATATATTAGCATATTAAAGGCTCTGAGAAGTCCTGTAAGAAAGGAAACATTTAAACCATTTGACTCAGAGTTTCCTGAAAGCAGTTCAGTTCAGTTAGTTGCTCAGTCGTGTCTAACTCTTTGCGACCCCATGGACTGCAGCATGCCAGGCTTCCTTGTCCTTCACCAACTCCTGGAGCTTCCTCAAACTCATGTCTATAGAGTTGATGATACCATCCAACCATCTCATCCTCTGTTGTCCCCTTCTCCTGCCTTCAGTCTTTCCCAGGATCAGAGTCTTTTCAAATGAGTCAGTTCTTTACATTAGGTGGCCAAAGTATTGGAGTTTCAGCTCCAGCATCAGTCCTTCCATTGAATATTCAGGACTGATTTCCTTTAGGATGGACTGGTTGGATCTCCTTGATCTCCAAGGGACTCTAGAGAGTCTTCTCCAACACCACAGTTCAAAAGCATCAATTCTTCAGTGCTCAGCTTTCTTCACAGTCCAACTCTCACATACATACATGACTACTGGAAAAACCATAGCTTTGACTAAACAGAGCTTTGTTGGCCAAAATAATGTCTCTGCTTTTTAATATGCTGTCTAGGTTGGCTATATCTTTTCTTCCAAGGAGTAAGTGTCTTTTAATTTCATGGCTGCAGTCACCATCCGCAATGATTTTGGAGCCTAAAAAAATAAAGTCTGTCACTATGTCCATTGTTTCCCCATCTATTTGCCATGAAGTGATAGCCAGATGCTATGATCTTAGTTTTCTGAATGCTGAGTTCAAGCCAACTTTTCCACTCTCCTCTTTCATTTTCATCAAGAGGCTCTTTAGTTCTTCTTCACTTTCTTCCATAAGGGTGGTGTCATCTGCATATTTGAGGTTATTGATATTTCTCCTGGAAACCTTGATTCCAGCTTGGGCTTCATGCAGTCCAGCATTTCTCATGATGTACTCTGCATATAAGTTAAATAAGCAGGGTGACAATATACAGCCTTGACGTACTCCTTTCCTGATTTAGAACCAGTCTGTTGTTGTTCCATGTCTAGTTCTAACTGTTGTTTCTTGACCTGCATACAGATTTCTCAGGAGACAGGTCAGGTGGTCTGTTATTCCCATCTCTTGAAGAATTTTCCACAGTTCATTGTGATCTACATAGTCAAAGGCTGTGGCATAGTCAATAAAGCAGAAATAGATGTTTTTCTGGAACTTTCTCATTTTTTCGATGATCCAACAGATGTTGGTTCCTCTGCCTTTTCTAAATCCAGCTTGAACATTTGGAAGTTCATGGTTCATGTAATGTTGAAGCCTGGCTTGGAGAATTTTGAGCATTACTTTGCTAGCATGTGAGATGAGTGCTATTGGGTGGTAGTTTGAGCATTCTTTGGCATTGCCTTTCTTTGGGATTGGAATGAAAACTGACCTCTAGTCCTGTGGCCACTGCTGAGTTTCCCAAATTTGCTGGCATATTGAGTGCAGCACTTTCACAGCATCATCATTTAGGATTTGAAATAGCTTACGTGGAATTTCATCACCTCCAGTAGCTTTGTTTGTAGTATGTTTGTATTTGTTTCTAATACCCACTTGGCTTTGCATTCCAGGATGTCTGGCTCCAGGTGAGTGATCACACCATTGTGATTATCTGTGTCATGAAGATCTCTTTTGTATAGTTCTTTGTATTCTTGCCACCTCTTCTTAATATCTTCTGCCTCAAGCACATTTCTGTCCTTCATTGTGCCCATTTTGCATGAAATGTTCCCTTGGTATCTCTAATTTTCTTGGAGAGATCTCTAGTCTTTCCCATGCTATTGTTTTCCTCTATTACTTTGCACTGAGTTGTAGTGATAAGAAAGCTTTCTTATCAAGGAAGGCTGTCTTATCTCTCCTTGGTATTCTTTGGAACTCTGCATTCCAATGAGTGTATCTTTCCTTTTTTCCTTTGACTTTTGCTTCTCTTCTTTTCGCAGCTATTTGTAAGCTATTTGTAAGCATTGGATCATGGAACCATTCTGGGGAAGGAATACCTGTGAGCTTAAGGAAATGGCAACCTACTCCAGTATTCTTGCCTGGAGAATCCCATAGATGGAGGAGCTTGGTGGGCTACAGTCCACGGGTGGCAAAGAGTTGGACTCAACTGAGCGACTTCACTTTCACTTTCACTCTGTCTACCTGTAGTAGGGTCTGTTGTGGGTTTTTTTTTTTTTTTTTTTTTTTTTTTTATAAAACACAAACTTAGTTTTTGAAAAAAATTTTTGGGTTT
>SJYA01001604.1:650210-680602 GCA_006410615.1 Neotragus moschatus
TTTTTTTTTTTTTTTTTTTTTTGGTCAAAACACAACTTCAGTTTAGGAAGAAGATTCTAGGGTTGGGTCCTGGTAGAGTTTGAATCTAGGTTCACCAGATTCAAACCTGCACTCTTGACTTCTCCACTGCACGTAGAAGCAGGTACTCGTTAGAAATGACACTGTTGACCCTTCACCTACATTTAGGACTCCTTTTCCAGATTTTGCGTGATTTTCCCTGGAGGAGATTTGGATCATGCTGCTGCCAATTTACCAGATGATATGCATCCAAAGCTGCTATTTCTGGAAACTTGACCATATGAAAATACCTAAGGTATTTTTTTCCTTGTCAAAATAAAAGGCCTGGTCTTAGTGAGATTTTAATCATAAACTGATTTTGTTTGGAAAGGCCTGAATATTTGGGCTGTTTTTTAGGACAGACTTTGAGGTTGAGTTCCAGGGTTTTAGCACATGTTCTTCAAGAAATAGCCTGACATGTTTGAATGGTGCTCCAAAATTTCTGAGACAGCACTAAAGGATGTTATTCTTTGGTGTGCTGGGAATAAAAATACTGTGTTAAACTTTTGAACCAGACGTCCCTGTGCTGCCTAGTTAGGGGGACAGATGGAAAGAGAGAGCACTTTTTTTCTGGAAGGGAGTGGGACTAATTGAAGTTTTCTGCCAGCAAAGTTTTGCTTTATTTGAGGTTTATTAGACAAGATTGGGCTTCCCTGGTGGCTCAGATAGTGAAGAATCCACCTGCAATGCAGGAGAGCCAGGTTTGATCCCTAGGTCCGGAAGATCCCCAGTATTCTTGCCTGGGGAATCCCATGAACAGAGGTGTCTGGTGGGCTATAGTGCATAGGGTCGTAAAGAGTCAGATATGACCAAGCGACCAAGCACACATACACACACAGATAAGATTAGTCTTTAGGCAAAAACAGAGATTCTTTGAGAACAAAATATTTATACTTTGAACTAGTTGTAGAAATATTTACTGATTTCTATGATTTTTAGCTTAGACCCTGTTAGTTACTGATTCAATTCTTCCTTTTGAGGTAATATCTAGGAGTTGGACACGACTGAGAGACTTCACTTTCACTTTTCACTTTCATGCATTGGAGAAGGAAATGGCAACCCACTCCAGTGCTCTTGCCTGGAGAATCCCAGCGATGGGGGAGCCTGGTGGGCTGCCGTCTATGGGGTCGCACAGAGTCGGACACGACTGGAGTGACTTAGCAGCAGCAGCAGCATGAAATGTGTAGGAACTAATGTGATGGAAGATGTTTTTAAACTGTGGCACAAATTTTCTACTGAGAAAGGAATGATTTAAAAGAAATCTGAGGATGGTTTTAAACTTTGGAGTAAACTTGTTTATAATAAACGATTTTTTTACTTTTGGCTGGGTTGAGGCTTCATTGCTACACACGGGCTTTCGCGAGTTGCAGGTGGTAGGGGCAACTCTTTGTTGCGGTGTATGGTCTTCTCATTGCAGTGGTCTCTCTTGTTGTCGAACACAGGCTCCAGGGTGTGAGGGTTTAGTTGCCCTGCAGTATGTGTGATCTTCATTTCTGGACCAGGAATTGAACCTGTGTCTCCTGCATTGGCAGGCAACTTCTTCACCACTGGGCCGTCAGGGGAGTCCTTGGAGTAAATATTTGAGGTAAGAAGGACACTTGAAAAATGATTTCATTGAATCTTTATAACTCTTTCTGTGATGGTTGGGACTTCTAGGAAAGGGGTTGAAATGTTTCATAGCTAAGTTCTATTTTGAATTCATTGCCTTTAATTTGCCATTTTTCTGCTATTATCTTTACACGGGCATGAAAGATATTTTTGCTGTCAATGTTTTGACATTTCTGCTAGATAAATTTGAAAATCATGCATTCATGCCAATTCCATATCCTCTGGAGCATCAAATGAAAGCGCCTGCAATATCCCACTCATTCAACACCTCAAGGAAGGACTTATGTTTATCCTTAAAAATGAAGTTTCATTTGGTATATATTTGGCTGACATATCACAGTTCTAAAAGCTTGTACAGACAAGCATTTTGAAAAGATTATTCCTCTAACTTAAAAGTGATTATATAACATCTGTGAACTCAGTCTACAGTTTAGTAAAAATGCTCTTGGCTTTGTCCTCATGCTCAAGCCATACATTTCCAATGAAACCCAGTGGTGTTCTCCTGAGCTGTCATTACTATTTCTTCATCTGTCCTCTCTGTCGTGTTTTGTAATGATTGCATATGAATGAAATCAGAGTTTCATGTAGTGTGAGTTTCAATGAAAAAATAGTGTAAACTTCTTCCAGTCTCTCTTTCTGTACAAGGATCAATTGATTTTGTTGTATTCCTTCAAAACTAGAATTCCCAAAACTCCAGTACAAATAACAACTATGAGTAAGATGATCTCAGAGTCTTCCAGATTCATCCCAAAGATGGGGCTACTTTGGGCATTTGTGAATTTTCTAGGACTGGGTTGTTTTTGGAGAAGGCAATGGCACCCCACTCCAGTACTCTTGCCTGGAGAATCCCATGGATGGAGGAGCCTGTTGGGCTGCAGTCCATGGTGTTGCTAAGAGTCAGACGTGACTGAACGACTTCACTTTCACTTTTCACTTTCATGCATTGGAGAAGGAAATGGCAACCCACTCCAGTGTTCTTGCCTGGAGAATTCCAGGGACTGGGGAGCCTGGTGAGCTGCCGTCTATGGGGTCGCACAGAGTCGGACACGACTGAAGCAACTTAGCAACAGCAGGGTTATTTTCTGATGTGGTTTTCTGATTTCAGGATTTCTAGATTACTGCTGCTCCCCGTGTCATTCACAACAAAAACAGGTTATTCTGTGGAAATTGGAAAAGTTCCTAGTTAGCTTTTGGGATGACCAAATATTAAGCAGAAGCATAGCTCTGGTCCACCTTTTTGCTGAAAAAACAAAACAAAACAAAACACCACAAATGAATGTCAGAGCCTAGCTGTGGAGAAACTTAGCGAATCTGCTGATAATGAATTTGCAAAGGACCGGTACTATTATTATGTTGTATGTAACCGTGTTTCAGGTGTCTTTACTACGGCTGCTCCCCTCACCTTAAGCCAGGCATTCATCACCTCTACGGAACTCTACTATAACAACTTCCTAGCCAGACTTTTGGGTCTTCCCTGGTGGCTCAGATGGTAAAGCATCTGCTTGTATGCAGGAGGCCCAGGTTTGATCCCTGAGTTGGGAAGAACCCCTAGAGAAGGGAATGGCTACCAACTCCAGTATTCTTGCCTGGAGAATCCCCATGGACAGAGGAGCCTGGTGGGCTACAGTCCATAGGGTCACATAGAGTTGGACGCAATTGAGTGACTACGCAGGGCAGCGCCAGACTTTTGTCTCTAACCTCCGTGTACCTTTTAGTTCACAGTGAGTATAGCTGGCTCAGAAATCACCCTAAAATGTCATGTTCCTTCTATTCATCCTTTCACAAGGACCTGCAGCGGCTCCCCTCATGCGGANTAGAGTTGGACGCAATTGAGTGACTACGCAGGGCAGCGCCAGACTTTTGTCTCTAACCTCCGTGTACCTTTTAGTTCACAGTGAGTATAGCTGGCTCAGAAATCACCCTAAAATGTCATGTTCCTTCTATTCATCCTTTCACAAGGACCTGCAGCGGCTCCCCTCATGCGGATAACATCAAGTTAAAACTCCTTTTCCGTACGGCAGTATGAGAAAACTTGCTCCTCTTCTGCCCAACTTAGTATGGCCCCGAACTTTTATTTATTCTTCATCAAATTTTTACCCATCAAACAATTTGGCAGCATGTACGGTGGCTCAATCTGCCTTCAGTGCCGGAGACCCAGGGTCAGGAAGATCCCCTGGAGAAGGGAATGACAACCCCTCCAGTATTCTTGCCTGGAAAATCCCATAGACAGAGGAGCCTGGCAGGCTATAGTCCATAGGATTGCAAAGAGCTGGACATTTCTGAGTCTCTCTGTCTCTCTCTCTCTCTCTCACACACACACACACACACACAGGGTCTTAAGTTTCTCACACTCTTGAGGAAATAGTTTTTCATATGGAAAAACATTCAGTGTATAAAGATGGACCTTACAGTTACTTATATAATTAAAACTTACAACCTAAATATTTAGCAAAGGAGAATTAAATGTGGCACATTTATAAAATAGACAATATATTATCATTATATGATATTATTTGTTATCATAGCACAACATATTTATTAACGTAAGAAAATACTAATGTTCTAATAGGAGAGAAAAATAATTGTCTATAGAGTATGAGCTCAAATAATTAAAAAACATAGGGGAAAAACACTAGAAATACATATTCTATAACTGCGAAGAGAAATATAACTGTCAAGAGAGAGAATCTATGCATGGTGAGATAATGGTCCACTTTTGTTTTTCTTCATACATTTTCAGTAATTTTTTTCTCAGAAAACCTTATTTTTATTTTTGTAACTTTATTGCTTTTTTGATAATGAAAATAAGTCATAACAACTGCTAAAATTTCAGACAATAGAGAAATATGTAAGTTTTTTCAGTTCAGTTCAGTCGCTGAGTCGTGTCTGACTCTTTGCGACCCCATGAATCGCAGCACGCCAGGCCTCCCTGTCCATCATCAACTCCCGGAGTTCACTCAGACTCATGTCCATCAAGTCAGTGATGCCCTCCAGCCATCTCATCCTCGGTCATCCCCTTCTCCTCCNGAACTCCGGGAGTTGGTGATGGACAGGGAGGCCTGCGTGCTGCAATTCATGGGGTCACAAAGAGTCGGACATACTGAGTGACTGAACTGACCTAAGGGCATCCCTGGATTCTTACTATGCCTGTCCCCAAGGGTTAGCACAGGCTATCCCCTAACTGGGACCATATCATGGCCTTTCCCTCAGAGAAACACATTTTTCAAATATTTTGGGTGAAATAATAGAGGCATAAAAAACAAGGACAGGTTGACATTTTTAAGTCAACATTTTGTGTACATCATAAGGAAACTGAAAACATTTTTCAAACATAAATGTAACCAGTAATCTGGCCACTCACCTATTAGTATTCAAGTGTACTTCCTTCTTCACCTTTCTTCTATCTACCTGTATATCTGTGTATCTAACCTATAAACATTCCTATATCTTTAAATATACATTTAAATATACATTTAAAATTTTGGAACCCATCGGATTTTTTTAAAACTAGAATTATAACATGTTATTTCTTAGTTCATTTAATTCTCCCCCTACTGCTAGACTTTTATTTATTTGTCTGTATTATAAATAATCCCAGGGTATGTGTCCTTGTATATAAATTTTAGAGTTACTCAGTATTTCTTTGGGATAGATTCCTAAAAGTGGTATAATTGGGTCAATAGATAACAACTTGGAATAGACTCTTGCTAAATTATTTTGTAGAGAAGTTATACCAATTTATATTTCTACCTCTAGGATATGAAATTCCCCATTCCCCGACACCTGTAACAACTCTGAACTTTTTTTTAACCTTTGTTAATTTGCAAGATTGAATTGTCATCATTTTAATTTGCATTCTCTTAGAAACTCTTGCCTGGAAAATCCCATGGATGGAGGAGCCTGGTAGGCTCCAGTCCATGGCGTGGCTAAGAGTCAGGCNTCTACCTCTAGGATATGAAATTCCCCATTCCCCGACACCTGTAACAACTCTGAACTTTTTTTTAACCTTTGTTAATTTGCAAGATTGAATTGTCATCATTTTAATTTGCATTCTCTTAGAAACTCTTGCCTGGAAAATCCCATGGATGGAGGAGCCTGGTAGGCTCCAGTCCATGGCGTGGCTAAGAGTCAGGCACGACTGAGCGACTTCACTTTCACTTTTCACTTTCAGACATTGGAGAAGGAAATGGCAACCCACTCCAGTATTCTTGCCTGGAGAATCCCAGGGACAGAGGAGCCTAGTGGGCTGCCATCTATGGGGTCGCACAGAGTCGGACACAACTGAAGTGACTTAGCAGCAGCAGCAGCAGAAACTAATGAAGATGGATACTTCCTTTTAGACATTTGGAGAATTATCTACTGAGATTTAAGTTTAAAAATATGTTCGCCTGTCTTTTTTCTATTTTAAGGCTTTGTTAGCATTTAATTCTTTATCTGAAATTTATTTTGATAATGGTAAGTGGTAAAGGTATAATTAATAGTTTTTCAGTTGTTTTTGAACAGTTTTCCCAGTATCACTTGTTCAGTGACTTTTATGCTTCCTTTAATATATAACAAATTGTAATTAGACTGGGGTTTCTTTCTGACCTATCTAAGCTAATTTATTTACCTGTCTGTTGATTTTTTTTTTATCTGTATCACACTAATTTAATCACTATGGCTTTATAACATATGGAATTTTAACATCCGATAGAGCAAGACTATTCATTATTTTTCCTCTTTGAAAATTTCATAGCTTTCTATCTTTTTCCAATCCCTCTTGTTCTTTTATATATATTTTAGTATTATTTTAAGAAAATTTGCATTGAGGGCTTGGATTGAAATGCCACGAAGTTTATGCTTTAACCAACTGATAAGGTTATAAGTAAGGATTCCATGACAGTACTCCAGGCTTTGTCCTTGAACTGTTACTTCCCCATTGTTGAGTGAGGTTAAAGTCATAGACCCTGGCCTGGGACTAGTTCCATGAGCTTGGCTTTGTCCTTGAACTGTTACTTCCCCATTGTTGAAGTAAAGAAAGTAAAGTCACTCAGTAAAGTAAAATGTCTGACTCTTGGTGATGCTATGGACTGTAGCCTACCACACTCCTCCGTCCATGGACTTTTCCAGGCAAGAGTACTGGAATGGGTTGCCATTTCCTTCTCCAGGGGATCTTCCCAACCCAGGGATCAAACCTGGGTCTCCCGCATTGCAGGCAGACGCTTTACTGTCTGAGCCACCGGGGAAGCTAAGTTAAGGAGAGCTTCCCCGGTGGCTCAGAAGCTAAAGCGTCTGCCTCCAATGCGGGAGACCTGGGTTCGATCCCTGGGTTGGGAAGATCCCCTGGAGAAGGAAATGGTAACCCACTCCAGTATTCTTGCCTGGAGAATCCCATGGACGGAAAAGCCTGGTAGGCTACAGTCCATGGGGTCACAAAGAGTCGGACATGACTGAGCAACTTGACTCACTCAGTCACTCAATCACTAAAAAATATTTAAAGAAGCATAACTAAGAAGCCAAAAGAAAATAAAATGTAATATTACAAAATGTTTGATCAGCTCAAAGAGGTCACAAAAGAAGTTAAAAGGAAATAAAAATATTAAAACTAGTAAGACCCAATTATATGATGTCTACAAGAAATCCTCCTTTAAAATAAAGGCACTAATCAAGGAATTCGCTGGTGATCCAGTGGCTAGGACTCAGCACTTTCACTGCCAGGGCCCAGTTTTGATCCTTGGTTGGGGAACTAAGATCCTGCAAGCCACCTGGTGTGGCAAAATAAATGAATGAATAAAAATAAAGGTACTAATAGGTTGAAAGTGAAAAGATGAAAGAAAGCGGGTAACTTTGGCTTCAACATCAGCTTCAAGATACGTATTACAAGAATGTAAAGTAAAATATAGTAAAAATAAAAATTAAAAAAAAGAAATTAAGAGGCATATTTAAAAATGATCAATCAATTCATCAATAATACATAACAATATACACATACTGCATCTCATAAGCTGTACATACATACACCATATAGTGTACATACATACACCATGTACATGAACGAGAAATTGTTGGCCGCTCAGTTGGCCGCTCAGTCGTGTCCGACTCTCTGCAACCCCATGGACGGCAGCCCACCAGGCTCCTCCGTCCCTGGAATTCTCCAGGCAAGAATACTGGAGTGAGTTGCCATTTCCTTCTCCCCATTGTTGAGTGAGGATTAAAGTCATAGACCCTGGCCTGGGACTAGCTCCATGAGCTCAGCAAGTGGTCTAACCTCTCTGTGCCTCAATTTCATCCTACACACAATGATTCTTGTTATTTTATAGAATCAAACAGCAGCTAATACAGTCTCTCACAAACAAACCTCAAAACATTTAACAATTAAATTTTAATCTTTTCACTCCAAAAGTAATTTTTAAGTCTTTTCTAAAGGAAAGACTATATGGAAAAAAACAAAGGCAATAAAAGTGGCAATAGTGGGTATTTTCAGCTACATCTAAATTTATCATGCTGAATTGCATCAGACTGACAGGGATTTTTTTTTTCTGTCATACTACCTCACACACATACACCATAGTACGTGACAGACATTTAATACATGTTTGTTGAATGAATGCTGTGAAGAGAAGCAAAATGAAAAGCAAAGGAGAAAAGGAAAGATACACCTATTTGAATGCAGAGTTCCAAAGAATAGCTAGGAGAGATAAGAAAGCCTTTCTCAGTGACCAGTGCAAAGAAATACAGGAAAACAATGGAATGGGAAAGACTAGGGATTTCTTTAAGAAAATTAGAGATACCAAGGGAAAATTTCATGTAAAGATGGGCTCAATAAAGGGTAGAAATGGTACAGACCTAATGGAAGCAGAAGATATTAAGAAGAAGTGTGGCAAGAATACACAGAAGAATTATACAAAAGAGNAATTTTCCACAGTTTATTGTGATCCACACAGTCAAAGGCATTGGCATAGTCAATAAAGCAGAAATAGGTATGTAAATTACTTGTAATTTCACTTAAAAAGTCACCTAGTGATAGTTACTGTATTTCTTTCTTTTTTTGTTTCCATACATACACTTTTATTGGTTATCAACAGTTACTCTATTTCTTAAATTTGTTCTGGTACCAAATGACACACACTAGTAGTGGCTTAGTGTGTGCCATCTGTGACCCCACAGCAAGCTTTATTTTTCCCTCCTGTTCCTGGAGGACAGCAATTTGGCTGTGGATAAGCTCAAAAGGCAGAGGAATCAGAGATCAAATTGCCACATCTGTTGGATCATGGAAAAAGCAAGAGAGTTCCAGAAAAACATCTATTTCTGCTTTATTGACTATACCAACGCCTTTGACTGTGTGGATCACAATCAACTGTGGAAAATTCTGAGAGAGATGGGAATACCAGACCATCTGATCTGCCTCTTGAGAAATCTGTATGCAGGTCAGGAAGCAACAGTTAGAACTGAACATGGAACAACAGACTGGTTCCAAATAGGAAAAGGAGTACATCAAGTCTGTATATTGTCACCCTGCTTATTTAACTTATATGTAGAGTGCATCATGAGAAATGCTGGGCTGGAAGAAGCACAAACTGGAATCAAGATTGCCAGGAGAACTATGAATAACCTCAGATATGCAGATGACACCACCGTTATGGCAGAAATGAAGAAGAAATAAAGAGCCTCTTGATGAAAATGAAAGAGGAGAATGAAAAAGCTGGCTTAAAGCTGAACATTCAGAAAACTAAGATCATGGCATCTGGTCCCATCACTTCATGGCAAATAGATGGAGAAACAGTGGAAAGATTTTATTTTCTTGGGCTCCAAAATCACTGCAGATGGTGACTACAGCCATGAAATTAAAAGACGCTTGCTCTTTGGAAGAAAAGCTATGACCAACCTAGATAGCATATTCAAAAGCGGAGATATTACTTGGCCAACAAAGGTCCATCTAGTCAAAGCCATGGGTTTTCCCAGTAGTCATGTATGGATGTGAGAGTTGGACTATAAAGAAAGCTGAGCACCGAAGAATTGATGCTTTTGAACTGTGGTGTTGGAGAAGACTCTTGAGAGTCCCTTGGATTGCAAGGCGATCCATCCAGTCCATTCTAAAGGAGATCAGTCCTGAGTGTTCACTGGAAGGACTGATGCTGAAGCTGAAACTCCACTACTTTGGCAACCTGATGTGAAGAACTGACTCATTTGAAAAGACCCTGATTCTGGGAAAGATTGAAGGCAGGAGAAGAAGGGGATGACAGAGGATGAGATGGTTGGATGGCATCACCGACTCAATGGACATGAGTTTGAGTAAACTCCGGGAGTTGGTGATGAACAGGGAGTCCTGGCATGCTGTAGTCCATGGGGTCACAAAGATCGGACACAACTGAGCAACTGAACTGAACTGAAGGAAGGAATGAATGATGATGGTTCTCCTGATCGTAGAATTCCAGAACAGTAAAGTCAACAGCCTTCCCCACTCTTTGTCAAATAGCCAGGGAGCATAGCTTTAATCTCTTCCGAAGAAAAAGAGGCTAATAACACACTAATACTGTTTAAGATATCATTCAGTTCAGTTCAGTTCAGTCGCTCAGTCGTGTCTGACTCTTTGCCACCCCATGGACTGCAGCACACCAGGCTTCCCTGTCCATCTATTACATCTATTTACAGCTATTTGTAAGGCCTCTTCAGACAACCATTTGCCTTTTGCATTTCTTTTTCTTGGGGATGGTCTTGATCACTGCCTCCTATACAATGTCATGAACCTCNGAAACAGTGGAAACAGTGTCAGACTTTATTTTTCTGGGCTCCAAAATCACTGTAGATGGTGACTGCAGCCATGAAATTAAGAGATGCTTACTCCTTGGAAGAAAAGTTATGACCAATCTAGGTAGCATATTCAAAAGCAGAGACATTACTTTGCCGACTAAGGTCCGTCTAGTCAAGGCTATGGTTTTTCCAGTAGTCATGTATGGATGTGAGAGTTGGACTGTAAAGAAGGCTGAGTGCCAAAGAATCGATGCTTTTGAACTGTGGTGTTGGAGAAGACTCTTGAGAGTCTCTTGGACTGCAAGGAGATCCAACCAGTCCATTCTGAAGGAGATCGGCCCTGGGATTTCTTTGGAAAGAATGATGCTAAAGCTGAAGCTCCAGTACTTTGGCCACCTCATGGAAAGAGTTGACTCATTGGAAAAGACTGTGATGCTGGGAGGGATTGGGGGTAGGAGGAGAAGGGGACAACCGCGGATGAGATGGCTGGAGGGCATCACTGACTCGATGGACGTGAGTCTGAGTGAACTCCGGGAGTTGATGATGGACAGGGAGGCCTGGCATGCTGTGATTCATGGGGTCGCAAAGAGTTGGACACGACTGAGCGACTGAACTGAACTGAACTGAAAGCTCAGGTTCTGGGATGTGCCCCACATGGCGTCCTGTTCTGAATCTCAGGCTAAAGAAGCTGCCCTGTGACAATCCCACCCTCACAGCAGAGAGGAAGAATGAGAGGCTGAACCAAAGCCATACCCTCACCTTTAAAACATTAGCTTGGACAGGTGCCATGTTGCCTCATATTCCACTGCTCTGCACAGGTCACGTGGCCAAGCCCAACATTACTGTGGCAAAGAAGTATGTCCACCCTGACCCGAGGCAAGATGGGAGCATTATCTACCATAACCACCAGCACCATTTTGCTGTGTACATTTTTTCAGAGTTTTCAATATACAAGGGTGTGTGCACACATATACACATTTACTTTTTAAAAAAATGAGATGACTCCTACTGTGAAATTTCTTGTGTACATTTTTTGATGGATATCTTTCTATATATATATATGTATGTATATATATATATATTCTTAAGTGTTTATTTTGATTGCCTACATAATATTCTACTTTATACATATACCATAATTTCCTTACCCTGTTTATAGATATTTGGGTTGTTCCTTTTATATTTTTTGCTACTATAAACAGTCCTGATATGAACATCTTTGTTCATATATCTTTGAACATGTCATTAACATGCATTCCTATAAGTGGAACCATTGGAACATTCAGAATCCACATTTTCAAGTCTTTGGTAAATGTTGCAAATTTTCTTCTAGAAATGCAATTTACACTCCTGCCAAAAGTGACAATTTTCACTTAAAAGTACAAACATGTTTACTCTTCAAGACCAAGCTTAAATCCAACTTTCCATAACTCCTTTTCCTAATAATTCCAGCTAGAATTAACACAATGTCTTAAATTTCATGCTTTACAGTTGTATGTGTGTTTCATCATCTTAATTATAAGTTTGTGGAGAGCAAATATGCTCCATGGGTTATTTTATTTTCCCAAAAGTAATTTTCACACTGTCCTGGTTTATGTGTGTCTTGGTAATATTCTGAGCAATTGATTTGTTTTTTTGCCCCCTAGTATTTTTCCTGTCTTACCTAAATACTCTGCATTCCTGTTCCTATTTCCCCACCCCTCACTCAGGCAGTTACTGTAATTCACATTCCCTCAGAGAAGGTATACTAGAAGGGGATGAGAGTGTGAGGGGGCTTGTAGTGCACAGGCAGAAACAGAGGGCAAGTTTTTCTGGATTTTGTTTCTATAATGTTAAAGCCCAGAGATAAAAGAGAAATTCCCAGGCTTAGAGGGCTTCTCTGGTGGCTCAGCTGGTGAAAAGCCACCTGCAATACAGGAGACCTGGGTTCGATTAATGGGTTGGGAAGATCCCCTGGAGAAGGAAATGGCTACCCATGCCAATATTCTGGCCTGGAGAATTCCATGGACTGTACAGGCCATGGCGTTGCAAAGAGTTGAACATGACTGAGTGATTTTCACTCACTCTCTAGGCTTAGAAGCAGCAAAGGATAAAGAGTGGGACTTGTTTCCAGTTTTAGAAAATGGTTCCCTTGGACTGGGGAGGGGGCTGGCAGCCCTCTGAGGGATTGCGCTGTACCTCCTGGTGGTGCAAAGACGGTGAGACCAGGAGGCAGCGCCTGGAGGGAGAATTCAAGCCTGGGCTTCCAGGACAGGCCTGAGCAGGAATGGCCCTCAGGCATCCTTTGTCTGGTGTATATCTTTTTTTTTTTTTTTTTTTTTTTAAGGAATTTCCATCATTCAAAACTCAAGATTTACTGGATCACATTCTTGCGTGGAAACTCTCAACAAGGGTTGGACAACCTTCTTCCCATAAAATGAGGCATGGGGTCTCCTGACTTGCAGTCTCTGATTGTCCTTCTCCACCTGAGAGATGACCCACGGGGGCCCGTATTTTCTGATCCGTCATTTCCTCCCTGATCGCTTAGCTGTCACTCTCCCCTTTCCTCAATCACCTCTAGCCATATGGCCTCCTTGACTTCTCCAAGTCCTTGTATTTATTGCCCCTTTGTCTGAAATCCTCTCCCTGACTACTATGCTTATAACCGGAGCAGCCCACTCTGAAAAACATTTATCTTCCCTCTTGACTAATTATTTCCTACAGCAGTTATCAATACCTAAATACTATACATTCACTTATTTATTGCCTGACTCCCTCCACTACAGTATAAGCTCCCTGAAGCAGGATTGTTTCTGTTGCATCCTGTGTTGTGCTCAATAAACATTTGTTAAATGAACGAGTAAATGGATGAGTCTCAGAAGACAGTGTACCTGAATTGACACGTGGGGTACAGAGAGGAGATGTGCTTGTTTATTCCATATTCCTTGTTGAGAATCTGCTATGTTTAGGGCAGTGTGATCACCACTGGGGAAACGAGATTGTCCTCTCTCCATTCTCAGTCCATGTGGTGACCTGGCCTAGGTTTTTCAGAATATGCCCCAGAGGTCAAGGCTGGTTTACCTAGACCGCATTACTTAGGAAGATGTGAGGCAAGGTTTTCCATTTTTTCCTTTTGAAAATCTGAGGAACTGTGTTAAGTGCTTTTAGAAATTAGGTTTCATGAACTTTTTCCATCTGCTTAACTGGAGCTAGAGGGGACCAAAGTTAGAAAGAGACAAACTTTTAATAAACCAGTTTTGCTATTAGACTATCACTCAATTGTGTTGGTGGCTAGACTTAGGAAAGTAAAGTTTTGGGATTACTTTTAAATTTAAATATATCCTAAAAGTTCATTCCTCTGTCTTTAGAGATATGGATGAATTGTATTTTTTGTGTAGGTCAGACCAGGGTGTATTATAACTTATAACTTGAATTTTAAAAGAAACCTTTTATTGTCACTGTAGCTCAAGGTCAAAGCAGTGTTAGACAGCAGGAGGATGGTTAATTAAAAATTATTTTATCTTGAGATATATTTTCCAAATATTACTTTAAAGGAATTTAGTAAAAGCCCACAATTTGACCAAGGAGGTAGAGCGCACATCACAAATTCATGTGAGGCTCCCATAACAGGTAAAGTCAAGGGCCTTATTTGGATAAAAATTATGAATGAAGGAGACTTATAATCTTTATAAAAATGACAAGTGAAAGTGAAGTCGCTCAGTCGTGTCCGACTCTTTGTGACCCGTGGACTGTAGCCCACCAAACTCCTCCATCCATGGGATTCTCCAGGCAAGAATACTGGAGTGGGTTGCCATTTCCTTCTCAAAAAAACAAACAAAAAAAAGACACAGAGGTCTTAAAACAGTGTTTTAGAACCCTGAGAGAGTCTTGATCATAAACTGTAGGGTGCTCAGAGCAATTGCCTGGTAGTAGAGGGAGGAAAAATCGAGAAATGTACTCTGTTGGAAGAAGAGACTGTCATCACTGGAGGAAGGTTAGGGTCCTTACGCCATATTCTATGCTAATGCAACTGTAGATAATAAAGGATTTTGCATAAACATAACAAATCAGAAAAAAACAGAAAAAAAGGATAGTGTAACAGTTTCTTACTCTCCCTTCCTCTCTTTTTTTGGGACAGCCACTGACATCAGCATTTTCCCTATTCTCCTCTGTAATTTTATGCCAAAGTTTCTCTGGCATTCAACAGGAAAACAGAAAACTTCAGGAGACCCAGGTAGAATTTTGGTGGAAAAGACTAACAAAGGCTTTAATCTCAGACCGACCCTGGGAGGTGTCTCGCCTCTATAAGTAAAAGCAGATTTGATATCATTGCTTTAATTAAAACCATCTGATGCACAAAACCCCTTCTCAGTTGCCCTGAATCACTTATTTTCCAACTCCATCCTCAAAAAGTTTATCTTCCAATAAAGCATGTTATTGTTTGTACAGAAGACTGATAACCCAAGAGTCATGAATAATGGAAAAATGACAAAACTTGCTATACATAATCAGTTGGCAAAGGAAGGAGAAATAACAGCTGCTTGACTGTTGGACATATATTTTTAAACTGAGCTGGTAAGTCAGTATGAATGCCAGGTCACAGATTTTCTTCAACAATCTCAAGATAGCTTAAGGTCATATGGATAAGAGTTTCTTGGTGGCTTTTTAAAATCCCTTTGGAAGGATATTGGGCAGGAGAAAGGGGTGTTTTTTTTACAGCCACAGGGCTCAGGATCCCAGACCCTCCAAATGTAAATGCCAACTGCAACCAGACAGTGACGTTGTTATAGACCCATTTTTGTCAGCTGTGCAGAGTCAAGCTCCATGAATTCAGGAATGCACTAATATATGGGGTAAAAAGCAATCTTATCCTGAAAAGTTGATTGCCAGTCCAATTTTTGAAAATTGAAATAAATATTCAATGCAATATGGAACTTGATCTTTATGCGCCTCTATGGGTAATTTTGTAAGATAAGAAATTTTTGGAGGAAAATGTTGGGTTAGGTGACTTAAGTTGGAATCCCAGTTCTTCCCCTTTCTGTCTCTATGATGGTTGATAATGGATTTAACTTTGAGGAACCTACATCTCATCTGTAAAATGGACACCCAACAACCTTACTTGGGAGGGTCTACCAGAATGAGATCCTGGATATATAGGTGATTTGTTGATTTTACTTATTAATTTTTAAAAATGTAAAATTAGAAAATACAGAGAATAACAGATATCCATGTACCAACCACTAGATTTTAAAGCTAGTAACATTTGCCTTATTTTCCTCCTTTTATTGGGAAACAAAATATTAGCAATGCAGTTGATGGCTCCTTATCCTATTCTTTACCTTCTTTTGCATAGGTAATCACTATCTTGAAACTGATAGGTATGGATTTATTTATTTATGAGTAGACATTTCCACTTGCTTCAGTTACATTTATTATCATGCTTCTTTTTCCCCTAAGAAACATTTTTTTTTGGAGTAGAAGGGCATAATTTTCCCTTAAAATTTTTTTTTCTTTTATATTGAAGCATAGTTAATTAACAGTATTGTGTTAGTTTCAGGTATATAGCAAAGTGATTCAGTTATACATGTATTTATTCTTTTTCAAATTTTTTTCCAATTTATGTTATTACAGAATACTGAGCAGCATTCCCTGTGCTATCCAGTAGGTCCTCGTTGGTAATCTGTTTCCCAGGTGGCACTCGAGATAAAGAATCTGCCTGCCAATGATGGTTCAATCAGGAAAAGCTCCTGGAGGAGGGCATGGCCACCCACTCCAATATCCTTGCTTGGAGAATCCCATGGACAGAGGAGCTTGGTGGGCTACAGTCACTGGGGTCACAAAGAATCAGACACTACTGAAACAACTGAGGATGCACACATGTGTATAAGTCAATCTCAAACTCCCTAACTGTCCCTCCCTCCCACTGTTCCCCCCTGTAACCATGGGACAGCTGGATTTATTTTGCTAGTATATTATGTAGGATTTTTATATCTATATTAATAGTGGGGTTAGTCAATAATTTTCCCCCCATACAGTTCTTAGCTAGTTTTAGTATTAAGGTTATGCTAGTTTCATAAAATAAGTAGTAGACTCATTTTATGAATCATTTTTTATGAAATATGAACTATCTGCTATTTGAAGATTTGGTATAGACTGCTTATAAAACTTTGGAGGCTTTTTTTTTTGGTAGTTAGATCTTTGCAGATCATTTTAAAATTTTATATAGAGTTATGCTGGCTTTCTATCTTTTCATTAGTCAGTGTTGATGATTTATATTTTTCTAGAATTTTCATTTGAATTTACATTTGTTGGCATACAGTTTAACATATTATATGCTTCAAAATATCTCTGTTCTATCTATAGTTCTATCCCTTCTTCATTCCTAATATTTACTGCTAATAACTTTTCTTTTTTTACCTTGATCAGTCTTCTAGAGGTTTAAATTTCCTTTGTGTGTGTTTTCTCCCTCCATAGTCAGTTTATTTTTTTATTTATCAATTCTAATATTTATTTGTTTTCTTGTCTATTAAGTTCTGCTTTTAAGTTTGCTATTTTCTTCGGGCTTACACTGGTATTCTTTTTCACTTCTTGAGTTGCTGGGCTTGCAACTGTTCTTTTTTCTTTCCTAACATATTCATTTAAAAGTATATACCTCTGAAGAGAGTAGCACGGAAATACATACACTAACATATATAAAAATAGATGCCCAGTGGGAATTTGCTGTATGACTCAGGTAACTCAAACCGAGGCTCTGTGACAACCTAGAGGGGTGGGATGGGGTGGGAGGCGGGAGGGAGGTGCAAGAGCGAGGGGACATAGGTATACCTGCGGCTGATCCATGTTGATGTATGGCAGAAGCCAGCACAAATGTTGTCGTTATCCTTCAATTAAAAATAAAGAAAAAGTATATACATTTCCTTTTAAAGGATACTTTGGCTACTTCTCACAGATTTTTATGTTACATTTTCATTGTTATTCAGTTCCAAGTATTAAAAATTTCCAGCTTGTTGTCTTCACTGATTATGAATGATTTAGAAGCATGTTGTAAAATTTCCAAATGCTTATTTTTACCTTTCGGTTATGGCTTTCTAATTCACTGCCCTTTATCATCTTTTTAATGCTGTTATTTTATGTCTCTTTCAGATCGTTCTCTCTTCTATGGTCCAGTTGTAGGATTTCTGGCTGACCCAGTTTATCATGTCTGCTGATTTTTCTCTCAGTGCAAATCATTTCTGAGTATTTGGTTGTGTTTTTCATTGCTAGCTTGTCTTCAGTGGGGGGTTTTATGTGGACTTTCTGTGCCCATGCTGTGGACATTTCTCTACAGGGCATTTTATTTTTGTTCCTACTGGGAGTCCCAGGGTTTTAATGGCCCAGGACTCGGTTTTCTGCTGTTGTTGTTAGTTTCTCAGTTTGCTGTCTATCACATAGGCCATGCAAATGTGACTCTCGTATCGACCAATATGACAGGTTTGAGATTTTTTTCTTCTTTTCAAATGACCTTTCTCTTCTTCCTGGAACCCCTGCAGGTGACAAGCTGTCCCACTACTGCCCCAGACTGGGGAGAACCTGCCCTTCTGTAGTCTTGTTTTGCAGGAGACTCAGTTCTAAGTTCTGTGCTATTGTGAGATAAAAACAAAAAAATGCCTTATATTTCTGGGTGGACTTTGAAACTCCAGTCCCAACCAGGATACCTCCTGGGCCACTGAGACCCTCAGCTTGTTTGAGTAACTTCAAAACCGTTTTGGTTATATTTTAGAACTTCTAATTTTCTAAGAGTAGGAGGAGATGCAAGCTCAGATCAGACAAACTTATTTTAGCCTGTGTACCAGTTTACAAATCTATGCTAGAGATGCTTGTCTTATACCGTAACTATTATTCTATAAATAAATTATTCTTGTAAATAATTGGGTATGCATGCTGCTGCTGAAAGCAGGGTACACACAATTATTTTCAATTAGGTTTAGTTAGAGAGAGAAAATCTAAATATGAATCACAGTTCTGTTCTAAGGATGTCATCAGTTCAGTTCAGTTCAGTGGCTCAGTCACGTCCGACTCTTTGCGACCCCATGAATTGTAGCACGCCACCTTGGAAAAACACATAAGTCCTGGTCGTAGGGAGAAAGCATAATTCCATTTACTGCTGATCTATAGGAATATTTAGTTTTGCCTCATTGTTAATTTTCTGGACCAAGATCAATTGGATCCTGCTGGGCAGTGGAAAGCCAAGAAACTCAAAGTGATGTGCGTAGTTTTGTGTGTCTGAAATGATGGATTTTGGCATTTTGATAGATTGACAAGCTTTGTACTTGTCAGCTTTTTCACCGAATCCTAAACATAGAAATGGGCTTCTTTCCTCACACAGAGAATACGAAGAATTTATTTCCTAAGGAACATTGTTTTTTTTCCCATTCTAGGCCTGATTCTCTCTGACAGGATGAAGTTTTGTAGGCAAGAGAGATTTGTTTTGGTTGGCCAGAATGCCTGTTTACGGCACTCCTGCAATACTACCTGATCCATTCAAGTTAATATGGACCTTCTTTCCTTTTTCCTTTATTACTCTCAGACTTTCACAGAAATTATTTTTATAGCAAAAATAAAAGCAGAGGAGCAATTAGTAAACTCATAATTTCACATTAGAACTGCTAATTGTTTTGTTGCGAAAATAGTTTGACAGTTTAGGAAAAAAATCATTAACTTGATTATTTGAGCTGATACTAAAAGGTGCTACCTGAGTAGTACCTTCTGTGAGAAGAAATCTACTAGTAAGCTTAAAAATTCATACATGTTAGCGCATTTAAAAGATAGAGCCCCTTTAAATAATCAATAAAAGATATAAACAGGGTCCTAACTAATAAATGCCTAATTGTTTTCCCAGTTCTTGACATTTATGAATATTTGTCATTAAAAACAAAAGAGTAACCATTGGCCTTACGTTCTGTTAAAAGTTTTTTTGTCTGATTGAACCAAAGGACTTCAGAGGAGATCTTGAAAGGAGAGAGATTAATCAACCATCACTGTGACCAAGAAGTGCTCACTTTGCCTTAAATGGTCCGTATGAGGCCAGCCCTAAAGCATCATTTGATAATTTAATAAATAAACTTTGGGGTACATGGGCAATGATTTCATCAAAAGAACAATTTAGCTCTTGGTCATATTGAATTTTCTTGATGCGTTCTACTTGTTTGAACTCTTTAGAATAACTACACTGAATTCATGGTGCACAACTAGTCAGACATTTTTTGACATGTTACTTGCCAGTTGATGTAGGTCATTTCTGAAATAAGGCTTTCATTAACATTGTAGAGAAGCTATTTTGAAACACTGTCTCAAACACAAGTATGACAGTGGTCAAGAAGAGAATTGGACTGTCTGGGTTCAAATCACAGTTTGTCCTAACCAAGGGTTACCCTTGACAAAGTCGCTTCGGTGTCTCTTGTCAAATAAAGAGAATAGGAGTATCACCTTCGCTGGGTAGTTGAGAGGATTAGAATATACCTGGAAAGCATGTGTATCCCATGTGGTGAGCATTGAGTGTCAGCCGTTGTAGTTAAATATGCATGTAGTCTACATGGAAACACTCAAAGTACCTGAAGCATAGCTCTTACCAATATACTAACGACTGAAATAGTATCGACTATCTTTTTGGAAACTAAAATTTGTGTTTTCTCCTGAGAAACCAAGCCACCTGTCTAGGTTGATAATTCTATAGAAAAAAAAAAAAAAAAANTCAGGGATCTCATGTCCTGTTGAGAAAGGGCTCCTCTCTCCATGTCTGTACGTCTGTTTTGTTCATTGCCTCATCTGTGTCTGGTGTATCTTTGTTTTCAAATGACAGCTATAGGGCATATTTAGCATTTTATTTTTGACAGCAATGTCCAAAGTAAGTTTTCAGATGTGTTCTTTCAAATAAAGTAATAAAAATAATACAGTGTCTAGACTTATCATCTGCCTTCTCATTATCTAAAAATCTGGAGGAAAAGTTGGGGAAAAAAAGGAAGGGAAAATAGAAAGGCAGTAAAAAGTTGTTTCGAGAAAATTGAGGATGGGCTTCAGGGTATGCGGAAGATGCCGAAAGGGATAAAAGCTTTTCCAGCCAGATGATGTCTGTGTTTGTTTGTTCATTTCTTCTTCACAGTGTCTTTTGTCTCACTGAACTGAATCATCACGACAGAAAGAGTGCTGGTGGGTAGTTTGTTTAGGAAGGCATCTTACTAAGTTTTTTGCTTTATATTTACTGATACATCAATTCAGTTTTCCTGAGTCTTGACCTGTAAAGTCAGCATTCTGAAAAGGGTTAATGAATTAATTTCACTGTAGTATGCCTGCTTAGCCTGGTAATACATAGTAATTTCCGAATATTGCAATTATTCATAGCTATTCAAGAATAGAGATTATTCCAAGCATGCTTAACAAATCCATTATCCATGAAAAATTGTATGTATTTAGATGATTCCCAGGGTAAATGTAGTCTCCATTCCATATGTTTGAAGATGTTTTCTGGAGTGCTTCAAGACCCAAGTGAGGTTTGCTCACCACAGGAAGAAGTTTCTTTGTACCCCAAATTACCCTCTTTTCTTTACTATTCTTGGGATTAGGAACAAAAGGAAAGAGAAAAGTAGACCATATTTACTTGTCAGGCTGGGCACAGTCCCATGAGGCACCTTGTATTAAACTTATGGAAAAACATTTTATGTGATGCTGCTTGTAGGAAGTTGAAACAAAGTTAGTGAACAAGCCAAGGGTTTCTGCTGATGTCTGTGGCTGTTTTAACCTTTGAAAGTCAAGAAAAGTGCTAGGATGACAAACCTTGGGACCATTTCACTGATTCCTTTATTAACTAATTCAGTAAAAACGTACAGAATGCCTAGGATGTGGAGGTACTGTGGCTGGTACTAGAGGCAGTGAATGTGAAAGTCGCTCAGTCGTGTCCAGCTCTGGGACCCCATGGACTATACAGTCCTTGGAATTCTCCATCCGGAATGCTGAGTGGGTAGCTTTTCCCTTCTCCAGGAGATGTCCCCAACCCAGAGATCAAACCTAGGTCTCCTGCATTGCAGTTGGGTTCTTTACCAGCTCAGCCACAGGGAAGCCTGCTAGAAGCAGGGTGATAAGAAAAACAGTCTAACCTCACAGGACTTACAGTGGGGGGAGACATACAGTAGTAAACAGTTATATGGTTTAGCTGCCCATATCCGGCAACACACACATATTAACCACTGGCTGTGGGAGGTGCTAAGGAGGAAAGGTTCAGAGTGCTCTAAAAGTGTCCATGTAAGATGAGGTTGAAGAAATCTTCCTTGGGGAACTGAGGTTTAAGCAGAGACATGAAGGAGGTGGCATTAATCTAGAGTGGTGGAGATGGGTAGGGGGACCAGAAGTGTGATAGCTACACTTATGTGTCAATGTGACTAGGCTATGGTGCCCAGGTATTGGTGAAACTCCACTCTAGATACCATGAAGGTTATTTTTAGAAGTGGTTAACTTTTAAATTGAGGCTTCCCTGGTGGCTCAGTGATAAAGAATCTGCTTGCCAATGCAGGAGATGCAGGAGATGCGGGTTCAATCCCTGAATTGGGATGATCCCCTGGAGGAGGGAATGGCAACTCACTCCAATATTCTTGCTTAGGAAACTCCATGGACAGAGGAGCTGGGTGGGCTACAGTCTTTGGGGTCACAAAGAGTCAGACACAACTGAGAGACTAAACAATAATAACACTTTTAAGTTAGTAGACTTTGATTCAAGCAGATTACCTTCCATAACATGGGTAGGTCTTATCTAATCAGTTGAAGGCTTTAACAATAAAGACTGAGGTCTCCCAAAGAGGAAAGGATTAAAATTCTGCCTTCAAACTGCAACATAGAAATTCTGCCTGAGTTTCCAGCCTTTGGACCAGGAAGACTACAATATCAACTCTTGCAGGAGTTTCCAGCCTGCTGGCTGCTCTTGAATGTTTGGGCTTCCCAGTCTCCATAATCAAGTAAGCCAACTCCTTAAAATAAATCTGTCTAGACAAACTGAAAGGCAGGGAGGTAGGTGGATAGGGAGGTAAATAGACAGAGATGTGTCTCTTATTGCTTCTGTTCTCTGGAGAACACTGATTAACACAGGAAGTGAAGACTCTACTGGAGGGAACCGCATGTGCAAAAGGCTCTGAGATGGGAGCGAGCTGGTGTTTGAGGGAATAAAACAATGAGCAGTGTTGCTGAAGGACAGAGAGTTAGAAGGGGAAGAGTAGCTGGATCAGACTTCTGTGTTGGGAAGCCCTTTTTGAAGAGCTGGGTCTTGCTATAAAGCTGCAAGTATTAATTTCTTGAACTTGTGTAAGAGACTATTCTTTTAAATTCACTCAGTCTTCAAGTGTTTAATTGTTAAGCATATACCCATTATGCATTCTTACACTTTTCTCACCACATGTAAGATTTCCCTGAATTATGTACATAGACTAGAATGCTCCTTCCTTCCTTCTCCCCATTTTTCCCTTTTCCTTTCTATGCAGTGTGTTGCCTCCATGGACATTTTCTGCTTTAACCTTCTGATTACCCATGCACTTGTGGATTTCTGCTCTCTGAGTGTTTAGGTCCAGCTCCACATATTGGTCCCCCAGTTTATCCACTCTCTGTTAGCCTTGTTCCCCTCACTGGTCACAGTGACAGTTCTGGAACCTTCCTTTCTTTTGAGAAATTATTCCTCTCTTTCTAAAAGTCTTGGGGGTCCAAAAAGGTGCCCTGCTGTCCCCAAGCTGAAGTGTGGGGTGTGAGCCTTTGAATCTTAGACATGATAGGAAGTGGCTGGAGCTCAGTCTTTCTTGTGGGGTTTCCCTGAACAGAGCTGTCTTCACTGTCTAGGTCCTCAGCTCTGCTCTGGTTTCTATTCTTTCTGCAACTTGGTTTTCCCTGATGTTCTGCGTTACCCCATGCTAGCATGCATGCTAAGTTGCTTCTGTCATGAATGACTGTGACCACCTGGACTACAGCCTGCCAGGCTCCTCTGTCCGTGGGGTTCTCCAGGCAAGAATACTGGAGTGGGCTGCCATGCCCTCCTCCAGGGGATCTTCCTGACCAGGGATCGAACCTGTGTCTCTTGGATCTCCTGCATGGGCAGGAGGGTTCTTTACCACTAGCCCCACTTGGAAGCCCATGCTACCCCATGCCATGCTGCAGTGCCGTGCTAAGTCGCTTCAGTCATGTCTGACTCTTTGTGACCCTATGGACCTGCCACACTCCTCTGTCCATTGAATTCTCCAGGCAAGAATACTGAAGTGGGTTGCCATGCCCTCCTCCAGGGAATCTTCCCAACCCAGGGATTAAACCCAGGTATCCTGCGACTCCCGCATTATAGCTGGATTCTTTACCACTGAGCCATCCCGACCCTAGTAAATCCCTTCCTTAAGCTAACCAGAAACTGTTTCTGTGGCTTGCAGCCTAAGCACACTACTTCTCTGGTGTGGAAGGAGAAGGGTGAAGAGTCCCATGTGTCTGGAGAGAAAGGACATGTGGGAGTAAATGGACTTGAGGCAGTTTGGGGCCAGATTTTAAATGGTGACAGGAAGAGATCTTGAAGAAGTTAGAAGTAAAGCTGTCTTCTGAGAAGATATGGGTGGAATGTGTTTGGTTATTGAGAGAGTGAACTAGTTGGGCCCATCCATGAGTTTGTTACTAAAGAGTTCCAGAAACTGTCCCAGAATTCCAAGGGAGAAGCAATCTCCAGGAAATGGCGTGAACTCTACGCAAAATGAGGAAACCTAATCCTCTGCTTTGTGCCAGCCAAAAATGGCTGGGCATCCTGGATTGTGGAAAATAGAAGCCCAATAAAGCAGAGCCATGGTAGAGTTCCCTGTGTGTGCTGTATGTTTCAATACTTGCAGTGATGTGGTCATAGCCTGAACCATCATCCCCTTAAGGTCCCAAATGGCCAAACAACTCACTTTCCTGAGCAAACTCTAGGGCTGTAAAGAGCATTATTATAAAATGGCTTTTCATGTAACTGTGCTGCTAGTAGAGGAATATGCACCTCAGGCCAAAATGAGGATTAAGGCTTGTCTAGAAGTTACATTTTAATGGAAATTAATATGCTGACGATTTTAGTTCTTACATGAATCTTGCACGATTTTAGTGTGGATCCATTGCTGAGATACCATTCATTTCTGAGCTTATGGATCTGAGGATAAGGTTGTAGACCATGATAAATTCATTCATTCAAATGATGTTGTGAAGCCAGAACTTCTTTGCACTCCCATAAAGCCATATATATATATATATATATATATATATATATATTCCCCTCCCCGTTCTAGGAAGGGATTGACATGATCAGATCAGAATGAATCCTGGTTTCAGGGAAGAGAGACTCTGGTAAAAGGGAAATCAGGTAGGAGGTCACTGTGAGGGCCCAGAGGAAAACCAAAGGAATCTGACAATAGCAATGGGAGAGGGGAGATGCCGACTGCTGGACTGAACTAACTCTTGATAATCTGTTGGATGTAAGGGGTGAGGAATTGGCTAGGATCAGGGAAAGCTAAGGAATGCCTTACTTGTTATTTTTCTTTCATTAAATAACCTTATCTGAATTCCTGCAAACAGTGCTGCAAATAGTTAAACTGTGACAGTATGAAAAACAGAATCTGAGCTAAATTAGTTTTATGTCAGTTCATCACACTAGGCCACAAATTCCCTGAGAGGCTTAGCAACATACTGGATAAAGTGAAAGTAATCCTTGAGCGCCAAAAGCTGACATATGCATATGCTATGAATCCATAAACTATACTGTAAGCATTAAAAAAGGAAGCAAAAAAATGCAAGGGCGCACATCAGTATTCGGTCCTGTGAAGCAAGCCTAGTTCACAATGTCATTTTCTTTTGTTGATGCTGAACCAGGAGGGAGGTTTGGTCGTTTTCACATTGTTTACCTTTACAATCCAATGTGTTGTTGATTGCACCTCCGCATAAACTTGATGAAGCTTCTCAGTCGGGTCACTGTTTTGTGTGATTCACTAGCCTAAATTTAGAAAAGATTGCGATGCTACCAGTATGTGACAAAAACCAGAGAATTTCAAGTTCTGGTTGGCTCCTCTGGGTTACATTCCCCTCCAGGTGAAGTCAGAACTGCCAGCTACATTTATGAAAATGACCAGCCTGTTGGGAGAATGATCAGGAGGTATTGCTGATAAGCTGCTGAGATTGAAGACTCGCCTCCACTTTTGGCTTCATAGTTAAAATATTTCTTTTGTTTTAAAGAGCAAGATCCGTATGTGAATTTTGTGGCTTTTCACTGTGGTTATGTGATGAATTTAGGGTCATTACCACAACCAGTCTTGATGCAGGAAAGTGGTCCACTTTTGGCTTTCGTCTGTGTGAGACAGCTGCTGATTTGCCAATAAGTCATAAAACCCAGTAGTTCACATGTGACTCTGGAGCCTTAGCCATAGACCTTTTGAAAATTGGATCTCACTGATGCCAGAAAGAACCAGAAACCTGTCTCTCATCTGAGTCCTTTGGGCTTATCAATACCTCATTTTCAGGAGTATAAAGAATGCTTTGTGTGCTGAGCTGATACGCTCTGCTGGAAGAAACATGCCAACAAACTTAAAGAGAAAAGAAAATAGAAAGGCCATGTAGACACTGTCGAAATGAAGTGCCATGTTTTTATTCACTCTGTGGGGCTACATCTTTATGCTGAACAGATCCAGGGACATCGAAATGCTGGTTTTGCTTCTAAAGTAAATGCCTCTTGTGTCTTTGATATTTTCTGATTAGCAATCCTGTGTATTAACAGGCTTCAAGTGCCAATATGCTTAACTTTATTAGGAAATAGCACAAGCCTGTTCTTCCCAAAATAGATAAAAACTGTATCTATTTTTCTACTTATAGGTGTAGTAGAACCCATAGAGTAGGGGATGGGATATGCTTATTTCTTGGGTTTTAAACCCCAGCTCAGGGGTCTTAACTTCTTTGCATTCGATTTTTTTTTTTGAAAGATGGAGATTTTGATGGCAGATCTCCAAACAGTAAACCAGACAGCAGAAACATCCATGTAACTGCTCATACGGTAAAACCATTTATTGTAGCATCTCTAAAGCCACCCCAGAGTTCTTGCTACAGTCACTGTCACCTTTTGGCNACTTCTTTGCATTCGATTTTTTTTTTTGAAAGATGGAGATTTTGATGGCAGATCTCCAAACAGTAAACCAGACAGCAGAAACATCCATGTAACTGCTCATACGGTAAAACCATTTCTTGTAGCATCTCTAAAGCCACCCCAGAGTTCTTGCTACAGTCACTGTCACCTTTTGGCATGGTGTTGCTGTTTCAGTAGATTTACTGTCCTGTCCGTATTCTTGTATGTACTCATGAGGAGATTACAGCACATTTCCAATAAACACACTATCTTTCTATGAATACTCTGCTTCTTAACACTTATTCTAAACTTAACACTTGTTCTAAACTCCCTGCTCTGTACCCCACTCTGCAAACCCATGAATCTTAACATTCCATCTGGCACACATAACTGAAATGGTGAGTTTTACTCTGTTGTAACAAACATAAATTTTATGCAGAGAAGAAAACTTGGCAGCGTTTTTATGTGCCTTTTGAGCATACCTTGGCACACTGCCTTCACACAATATTGGCACCTTGGATAATCTCAAGAAAAATCACATAAATTTTGTGCCTTGACGTCTCCTTTGGCAAAATCTGAGTAAATTGGGTTTCTATACATTTATCAGTGGAATAGCTGTGAGCTCTTTAAGGGTGATTGGCTGTGTAACCCTTACTGCAAGTTGGGTTCTCCAGGAAATTGACTCTGAGAAGGAGATCAACACATATGAGGGGAAGGCAATGGCACCCCACTCCAGCACTCTTGCCTGGAAAGTCCCATGGATGGAGGAGCCTGGTGGGCTGCAGTCCATGGGGTCGCTAAGAGTCGGACACGACTGAGCGACTTCACTTTCACTTTTCACTTTCTGCANTAAAACTCAACATTCTGAAAACTAAGATCAGGGCATCTGGTCCCATCACTTCATGGCAAATAGATGGGGAAATAATGGAAACAGTGACAGACTTTATTTTCTTGGGCTCTAAAATCACTGTAGATGATGACTTCAGTCAAGAAGTTAACAGACGCTTGCTTCTTGGAAGAAAAGCTATGACCAACATAGACAGCATACTAAAAAGCCTCCGCTTTTTAGTTTCCCAACATTACTTTCCCAACAAAAGTCTATCTAGTCAAAGCTATGGCTTTTCCAGTAGTCATGTATGAATGTGAGAGTTGGACTGTGAAGAAAGCTGAGCACTGAAGAATTGATGCTTTTGAAGTGTGGTGTTGGAGAANAAAAGCCTCCGCTTTTTAGTTTCCCAACATTACTTTCCCAACAAAAGTCTATCTAGTCAAAGCTATGGCTTTTCCAGTAGTCATGTATGAATGTGAGAGTTGGACTGTGAAGAAAGCTGAGCACTGAAGAATTGATGCTTTTGAAGTGTGGTGTTGGAGAAGACTCTTGAGAGTCCCTTGGACTGCAAGGAGATCCAACCAGTCCATCCTAACGGAAATCAATCCTGAATATTAATTGAAAGGACTGATGCTGAAGCTGAAAGTCCAATACTTTGGCCACCTGATGCAAAGAACTGACTTGAAAAGACCCTGATGCTGGGAAAGACTGAAGGCAGGAGGAGAAGGGGAGATGGTTAAATGGCATCACCGATACAGAGGACATGAGTTTGAGTAAGCTCTGGGAGTTTGTGATGGACAGGGAAGCCTGGCAGTTCATGGGGTCACAAAGAGTCGGACATGACTGATCAACTGAACTGAACTGATATTCTAGTATTGAAGAAAAAACATTCAAGAGTACCTGGTATGCTCATCATATAGACTGACCATATGTTCAGCCATAAAACAAGCCTCAATAATTCAAAAAAGGACTGAAGTTATGCAGACTGTATTTTTTGATCATAATGTCATTAAATTATAATAACAATAATAAGATATCTAGGAGGTACCCAACATTTTAAAAATTAAGCAAAATACTTCTAGATAATTTGTGAATGGAATAAATCACAAAATTAGAAAATAATTTAAACCAAAAGCAAACAAAAGCACAACCTATCAAAATTTGGAGAAAGCAGCTAAAGCAATGCTTATAAGGAAATTCATAGTTTGAAATCATTATATTAGAATAGAAAGGTCAAAATCAATAATTGAGAATCCATTTTAAAAGATATCAAAAAAGAAGAATGAAGTAAGTCCAGAGTAAGTAGGAGAGAATTTTAAGAGATAATAGTAGAAATGAAAAAAGGAAAAGACAACAGTTGGAACTCTTACATACTGTTGATGGGAGTGTCAGATGATGTATTCACTCTGGAGAAAAGGTCTGGAAATTTTTAATAAAACTAAATATATACCGACTGTAGGGCCCAGCAATTCCTCTTCTAGGTATTTATACAAGAGACATGAAAACATGTTCACAAAAAGTATTTGTTCAAGAATTTTCATGGAAATTATATCTATAATAGCCAAAGCCTAGAAACAACCCAGGTGGACAGCCATAAAAGATATGAACTGTTGACTCATGCAACAACATGAATGATTCACGAAAGCATCATTTTGAGTGGCAGAAGATAACACCAAAGAGGACAAACTGTATAATTCTATTTATATGAAGTTATAGAATGGTCAAAAAGGAATCTACGGTGAAACACATCAGAACAGAGCTTGCCTCTGAGAGGGGAGGGGAGCAACTGGGTAGGATCAGGAAAGAAATTCCTAGTAATGTTCTATTTCTTGACACAGACGTGGGTTACATAGATGTATGTATTTGTTGAAACTCAGCGAATATAATTTAATATTTGTGCATTTCATTGTATGTAAATTTCACATCAAAAGAAAAATTATAAACAAGCACTGAACTCTACTTAACAATTTGCATACAGAATATTTAAGGGTAAACTGCTGATGCATTTTACTTTAAAATATGTCCAAAAGTAAGATGGGTTGATGGCTAAAGAATGTGTATGGATAAATGTAATGACGTAGTAAAACAAGCATCATTTCAGTTCAGTCGCTCAGTCATGTCCGACTCTTTGTGATCCCATGAATCGCAGCACGCCAGGCCTTCCTGTCCATCACCAACTCCCGGAGTTCACTCAGACTCACGTCCATCGAGTCAGTGATGCCATCCAGCCATCTCATCCTCTGTCGTCCCCTTCTTCTCCTGCCCCCAATCCCTCCCAGCATCAAAGTCTTTTCCAATGAATGAACTCTTCGCATGAGATGGCCAAAGTACTAGAGTTTCACCTTTAGCATCATTCCTTCCAAAGAAATCCCAGGGTAGTAAAAACTTAATGGCACCATCTGGGTGGTGGGTATATGAGTGTACTATAAAATTCTTTCAACTTTGCTCTTTGACAAATGGTGNGAACTCTTCGCATGAGATGGCCAAAGTACTAGAGTTTCACCTTTAGCATCATTCCTTCCAAAGAAATCCCAGGGTAGTAAAAACTTAATGGCACCATCTGGGTGGTGGGTATATGAGTGTACTATAAAATTCTTTCAACTTTGCTCTTTGACAAATGGTGAAATAAAATGTTGGAATAGAGACATTTCAGGGACAATTGGCAAATTCAATAAGGAGTGGATATTAGGTGATATTAGAAAGTAAGTGAAGTCACTCAGTCATGTACCACTCTTTGCGACCCCGTGGGCTAGCCCACCAGGCTCCTCCCTCCATGGGATTCTCCAAGCAAGAGTACTGGAGTAGGTTGCCATTTCCTCCTCCAGGGGATCTTCCCGACCCAGGGATCGAACCCGGGTCTCCTGCATTCCAGGCAGACGCTTTAACCTCTGAGCCACCAGGGAAGCCCTAGGGTGATATTAGGGAATTATTTTTGCCAGTTTTCTTCAGTGTTTTAGTAATGTCAAAAGCAGAGACATTACTTTGCCAACTAAGGTCTGTCTAGTCAAGGCTATGGTTTTTCCAGTAGTCATGTATGGATGTAAGAGTTGGACTGTGAAGAAGGCTGAGCAC